>PVIC010010304.1:0-43688 GCA_004025085.1 Thryonomys swinderianus | reverse complement strand
AGAAGGAGAGCGAGAAAGGTTGTGTTCCCCGTGTTCAATTCTAGCATCATGTCGTATCAGGTTATCTACTTGAGTATCTGTATTCCCGTCCTCTGGGCCCATGTTTCATCTCTATCATCTTGTTCCGTCCAAGGCTAAAACCCTAGGAATAACACGCTCTGTGATTTCCTGAATATGTATCGCATTCTTATTTTCTGAATTTTGGTGAACAATATAGGACATATAATTTATAAATTATGAGGTCTATTACAATATTATAACAGTACATCTTTCTCCGTCCCCTTTAATCCTTCCTCCCTGAAGTCAGCTTTATGTGCAATTAGACATTACCTTTTTGTTCCCTTCTTTAGCCTACATGTATTCATCTGACAAGCTGTGCCTGTCCTCTTAATTTCAAATTTTTCAAGTCACTTCCTGTTGGTGAATATACCTTTTTAACCAGATTTTCCCCTACAGTCTTTAAAAAAGACAGTCTTTTTCTTTTAGCACTTTAGTCCACTTGCAAATACAAATGCCAAGTTATGAACTGCACTCTCATGTTTTGTGAATTCTTCCTGTTCTTACTACCTTTTTCTTTCACTATATACTCTGTGTTTCTTTTTTTTTTTTTCTTTTTTTTCTTTTTTTGAGACAGGGTCTCACTGTGTAGTTCAGGCTGGCTCTGAGCTCACTATGTAGTCCAGGCAAGCCTCAAACTCAGCAATCCTCCTGCCTCTGCCTCCCGATGCTGGGATTACAGGCGTGAGCCACCACGCCCAGCTATACTCTGTGTTTCTGTGTGTGTCTCTTCACACAGAAAGGACTACATTTTCTTTGAACTCTTATTTTGATAGCAAAACTTTATATAATAGTCTAAACATTTCTTTTAGAGAGTCTTTATGGACTCAAGCAATAAGCAAGGATACAACTAGGGCATTTCTACTTTTAAATTTTTTTCCCAACACATCATCACTCAATTCTAGTTGATTATACTATTTTTCTTAGGGTTTAATTTGTTGCCTCGAAATACAGCTTCCATGTATATGTATGCAAGTCTGATACCGCACAGTTTGAGAGAGTGTTCATTCCACAGACTACGATGTATTTAAATACACCTAGGCTTCTATTACTTGTCTGTTTTCATTTTCCATGCTATAAAATATTATGCAATCAAGATTTCTCTTCTTCTCCCTCCCCTTCCACCCACAAGTTCTGCCACACTTTCACACTTTACACTCTGTTCCCCACCTATTATCTTCCTTATCTCTCTTATCTTCCTGGCAAATGAATTCAGTGCTCCCTACCCGTCCCATGCTGTAGCTTCTTCCCTTGTCTCGCTTGGCCAGAATTCACCACAGCTGTAGCTAAACCAGATCATGAGAATAACAGTCACTGAGTCAGTGCAAATTCCAAAGCTACTGCTTGGATACTTGAATATTTAGCCTGAGCGCAAAGTAAGTGGTTCACACTTGTTCCTTTCAGGACATACTAGTCATTATTCAACTGGTTTTTGATATAGATGTTGGGTATGTTGAAATTTAGTCAGATTTTTTTTCCTAACATGTGCTTTGAGGGCTTTGGAGAATTGTTTGTTTATGTGTTGTATTTGTTTTACCTGGAGCTTCTACCACTATTTCTTTGCCTTTGAGTCCAAGGACATTATTAGAGTTGATTTCTGTTTTGGTTATTCTTTGTCATTTTATGCTGGGTCAACCTGAGGTCTGGAGTGTTCTTTTCATTCTTAGGAAGGGGCTTTGAATTATATTTTATTCCATTTTTTTTTTTTTGAGACAGGGTCTCACTTTGTAGTTCAGGCTGGCCCTGAGCTCACTATGTAGCCCAGGCAAGCCTCGAACTCAGCAATCCTCCTGCCTCTGCCTCCCGAGTGCTGGGATTATAGGCGTGATCCACCACACCCGGCTGAATTATATTTTATAATATATTTTATTATATGGTCTATTTTGAAAATGCAACTGTGGATATTTTATACCTTATTTCCCACCTCTTATACCTTTAAGTTCTGCATGTTTCTTTTTAAAAATTTCATCAGGGTGTTTGCAGTACAGCATAAATAGATTCATTGTGAGACTTGGTACATGATATATTTATCTTTATCTCCCCATCCATCTCTTAATCTCCTTCCCATTTGCTAAAGATCTATCTCCCTATTTCCTATTGTCTATCTTTTATGTTATACTTTGGGTTTCTCACATAAGAGAAACCATGTAATTCTTAAGTTTGTGTGTCAAAAATTTTCTTGCTTAACATCATGGATTCAAGGTGCCCTCATTTTCCACAGACATCTCAAGTTCATCCTTCTTCGCAGCAGACTAGTACTCCATGGTGTTTTCCATATCACGTTTCCTTATCTGTTCATTGTTGATGGGCCTGTAGGCTGCTTCCAAGATCTAGCTGGCACTACTAATGCTGCTATAAATTTGGGTTTGCTTTCTCAACCTTATGTTCTTTTCATTTTTGTCATTTTCTTGATCTCTTCCCCGTATCCCTGCCAGAGACACTCAGTTTTGTCTGCACCCCTCCCCGTGGCTTCCTGCAGGGACTGTCCCATCGCACCTCTCACCCGAGCTGTGCCTGAACCCCCGTCGTCACACTGTGTACCTGTGTGTGGGTGCAATCCTGTCGTCCCCTCACCTCCGTTCCACCTGCACACTCCCGGATCGACCACATCTCCTTGACCCCCTACTTACAAAAGTGATTGTTCGAGAAACTATAACTGTACTTAAGTCATTAAAATATATTTGGCTACAGTTTGGCTACAGTCTTCATCTGCTCAGTCAGCCTTTTTCTATGAATGTTCTTATTTGCCGTTTTCCTGTTCTTCCTTCCTTCTCATTGTTCATTTTTGTAGAATCAGATGACCTCCTTCTTTCT
The DNA here is from genome assembly GCA_004025085.1 of Thryonomys swinderianus. Classification (NCBI taxonomy): domain Eukaryota; kingdom Metazoa; phylum Chordata; class Mammalia; order Rodentia; family Thryonomyidae; genus Thryonomys; species Thryonomys swinderianus. The sequence continues at coordinate 40,817 of PVIC010010304.1, read as the reverse complement.
AAACCAATTGTCCGCAGAAGACATTCCACAGATAAGAGACTATGTCTGTGCACACGGACTCGTGGGCGTCCCCAGGAAGCAGCGTGTTTCAGTGCTCCCTGCCCTTCTCAAGACTGGCAGCTCTGGGCTGCCCAGTGCACAGACCATCCACAGCCACCTGGGTGTGTTCTGTCCCATTTGCCTTCTGCAGGCCCCAAGGCATCCTAGTCCAGCCCTAGACTGGCACCAACCCCTTCGCCTACTTCTCCTCATCCCATCACCATGGCGGCCAGGGCTGCCTGGCAGGGACCCCCGCATGGCTTCCTGTGGTGGGTGCACCTGTGTAGCCATGTTCTCTCTCCCTCGCCCGTCATTCCTTACAGTTAACAATGACTGCTGCGATCACAGGTGTGTGATGTCTGTCTCTTGGTATCCAGCCGCTCTGTGTGTTTCTAAAAGGAACAGGCTGCCCTCCTGCCCCATTTGCAGAATCAGAGTGTCCAGCATGTCTTCATGTCCAGCGGCCTTGGCCAATGCTCCTGACTTTCCTGAGCAAGCCCACACTGGCCACAACGCCCTCCAGAGGCTACTCTGCCTTCTCCTGGTCCTCCCTCTATTTATCTTGTTGAGACAGTAGAGAGGAAAATGAGACACGATAACCTTTAAACTATTGAATTAAAAAGAGAAGAATGCTCACGATGACCAGGAGTAGGGGCTTTTACCACCTGAGCCCCTCAACTTTGAAGACATCTTCTCCTTGTTGCATTGCCAGAGGCTTTCAGGCTGTAGTTGAAATCTTCCTGGAATATCAGCATCCTGCACCGAACACACCCACTTGGTGGACAGGGGAGGCCTGAATCCAAGCACCTGCCTGCCAGCCCCAAGCTCGCGCACGCCTCATACCCAGCAGCGTCCACCCTCACTCGGTCTCAGTGGCCCAGCTCTCCCTGGAGAGCCAGGCCGCAGGTGGAAGGAGCCCCACCTGCCTGGGACCCCTGATGTCGGGGCTTCGTGGACAAGATCATTGCTGCTCTGCCCCCTGACACCACCGTGCGCTACAGAAGACACTTAATTGGTTCATTTAGAGTGTGGTCAGGGTGGTCCACGGGCCCATTCTGCTCCCACGCATGAGACACAGACTAGCTAACGATTTGAGACAAGAGATTAAGGTCCGGGCTCCGGAGGCCCCCAGTTTCATCAGGTCACATGTAGTCTGGCTTGAGATCAAATTGAAAAATCAATTTAAACTGAGCACAAAAGCATGTCCCTATGCTGGGAAAAAAACATGGAAACAAATTCTCATTTCTCCGGTAAGCCATCTTGGACTGGCCAGCCTCCTTCCCCCGCAGAGCGCTTCTGGCAACTCGGTTGAGACGTTTGGCAGTCACAGATCTTCCCTCTTTTTCCCATTATTAATCTTCCGTTGTGTAGCATTAGCGCACAATATGTCTGACCCCTGACTGTGTTCGACAATTAGCCTCTGAGTGACCATGTTAATAACACTGACATTAGCCATGTTCCTCTGCGTATTATACTGCAGGCCCCGCCTGACTTGATAGTGCTTGTAATAAAGGATCTAGATACCAGTAAATGGACTCGAACGGTACCCAAGGTAAAAACGCAGTGATAGGTTTCTTATCCCTGACACCCCTACTGCCTTTGACACTCAGTGAGGCAGAATATTTTACTATTTTGAAACTACGGAACAGAATATTACATTTTTCTCCTTTGTGAGAAATTTGCAAAACCTAGTTGAGTCTTTGATAAACAGGATCTGAGCCTAATAAATATTACCTGAAATTGATTATACTATGAATCCACTGGGAAGAACAAGAGAATAATTGTTAATGCATTATTAGCTGCTGGCAAAATACTATATTTTACATTTTACTGCACAGAATGTATATCGTAACACATACAGTTATACTGCATGGTCTTTGCCAGTTTGGTAACTCTTTTCAAGGGTTTGCAATTGGTATTACCCTGGATTGCAAAACAAAATGGGTAAAAAGGTGAAGTTCTAGATTTATGCTCTCTGTACCAGCCAGGATGACTTTGTTAAGATACTGCCATGACGTCCTGCTTCAAGTCATCTGGTCTTTAAATATTTGCCCTCACAGACAGTAGTCACTTTAAATATGCTTTTCTTTTTCAAGAAATTGAGTTTACTGATATGTTTTAGGAATACATTATGATCACATTCCTCGTTGGTAATCTGTACCTGTGCATAATATATCTTGATTCTTATTGTGTCCCATTTGTCATGCTCTTCCTTCAATCCCCCAACCCCTTTGTATACAAAAGCTTTGTTTCTGTTTTTTTCCTTTCTACCACCAAAGGTTTTTCTTTCCCTTCTTCGTTTTTCGCTGCTTCCACCCAGTTACCATTTCCCTTTGAAAGTCTTCTTCCTGTTTCACAATACCTTTCGTACGTTTTGGACCTCACTTTACATGGTCTCATCTCTCTAGTATGAGAGACAGGTTTAAATATGGTTTGTAAAGTTCCACGTATATTCCTGAGCAGGGAAATTTCCTTTTCCAAGTAGGATCCAGAGAGAGCAGGAGCCCTGCTTGGGACGCGAGATGAAATGCATTCTTACTGCACAGAAAAAGCAATGCATCCTGCCCCGCCTGCATCCCAGCCTGCTATCCTCTAGCCTCTCACACCTGAAGGTTTTGAGCCTGCTGAACACCTGGCTGGCCTCTGACCTCAGGGCGGAGGGCCCTGAGCTGCTCCCAGCCCACCCCTGTGCTCAAGTGTGTCCTGGTTCCCTGTGGAGCACTGGGCATCCACCTTTGGTGGGGTCCTGGTCCTCAGCAGGCCACTCCCACCCCTCAAAGAGCATCTCACTCTTTTCAGCACTCAGACTAAAACGCCTCCTGCTGCAGAACGCCCCTGGACCCGGAGCTGTGGCAGGCTCCATCCTGACTCACCCTCCTTCCTGCCCTTGTCTGCCTATGTTTGTTCTCCTTATAGAATTTTCTCTAAAGCCGAAAGCCTGACTGAATCATGGCCCCACAAGACATGCTGCTTCGCAGACTCGCAGACTTGCAGCCTTCTTGGCCGGCAGAACCTGCTTACCAGGAAGGATCTCTCAGCAGCCTGCAGCCCAGTGTCTGTGACCGCTGTACTTCTGGCTCCCCAACAGCACCCTTCATACCACTTCCACCTGGTAAAGGCTCTGTAGAACACACAGCAAGGTTTTCCTAGCTCTGTAAAGTCAAAAGGGGTGAAGATCACAGTGCCACACCACAGCCCACCGTGGTGGTTACTAAAACCACAAGTTGTGGGCACTTTCCTTGATCCTTACAGAACCTGAGGGTCTGCTCTGTGGAGATGCCACTGCCCACCACCTGCCCACCTCAGGCCCCCAGCGCTCAGGGTCAGCACCTGGAACCCTGTTGTAATCACCTGGTGCCCAACAATCACCCTGTGATCTGGGGGTCACAGTCAGGTACCTAGAGACGGACCCCCGCTGCCCTCTGGCCACTTGTGTCTTCTAAGAACTGAAGGTTCCATGGCCATGGAAGCTTTTGCCTAGAGAATATTTTTCTCAATAGAGTTTTATTTGCAAATACCGAAAATTTTAAAAACAAAAAGCCCAGCTTGCTGTGGGCACCTTTTGTGAACGTTCCATTTGAGCAGAATCCAAATATATTTTAAACCCAAATTCCATGCATTTTACAAATTGCTTTTTGTTGTTGTTGATGTGTGTGCTTTCTTAATTTCTGGTAATGCTCAAGCATGTGGTTCCCTCTATATGGTTTTTCTAAGTCTTGATCCCTTTGACTGCCAGAAATTAAAACAAAAAGGCCCTGTGACTCCCTTGTTCTGACTCCTGAGGTTTCAAAAAGAAAGCTATTGTTAACTGCAAATTACACTGAATAACTCTCTTGGTGTGGGTTTTTCTCTCAATTCTAATTATTAATAATTACCCTAAAGTTTTGGAGCTGCGTGTAAAAAGAAATATGCTTGTTCTACACACCAAAAGATCATGGCCCCCTTCCCATTTCCCCTGGGGAAACTTCCTGAGAAACAGAGGTGGGGGAGCAGTGTGCAGTTGGCCTTGTTTTATGAAATAAAACATACTCTTGGAATACAGTGTCCACTCTGTCTTACTTCTAGTGAATCCGGAAAATTACCTGATTCCACCAATCAATCCTTCAATATATCGGTCATTCTTGATAAATAATCATCTTCTGCCCCGCCTGGGTTTTTCATTCTGTGTTTGTGCATTTAGGGTCAGTGAAGAAGGACATCCCATCGTGACCCAAGGATATAGTTTGTCGCGTGTGCACTTTCACTGTAGAAATGTGAGAGCTTCCTTGTGCAGAGATTTGAGATGAAGGATGATGCACTGATGGGTTTCACGTGTGTGCAACTCTAAACACACCAGCATCAGCTCTTGAGGCCAGAAGGGCCCGAGGAACCTGGCCTCCTGGGCAGAGTTGGCTGTGTAATGGTGCCAGGGCAGCCGCTGTGACAGCTGGCAAGCGCAGCATGGATGTTGCATCTGAGAACTTCACACAAGACATGTGAACTAGCTCATTCCACTTCCACTGGGGTCCAAAAACTATATGGCACCCTGACTCTTCTTAGTACTCACAGCTGAATAATCCCTTAAGAGGAAAGGATTCACCTAATTTCTCATTTTGAGTCTATAAACATGAAAACAGTGTTAAGCTAAATAAGATGAAAAGACAGCTTTGTACTGGTCAAATGTTGATATGGTTTAATAGACAGCAGCTTTTAGCTTCAACATTCTTTCTCTTTCCTCTCCTTCTCTTCCTGCCCTCCGTCCCGGTCTTTTTCCCTATCCTACCCTCTTCCCTCCCTTTCACCTCTTCCTTTTTCTCCTTCTCGTCTCCTCCTCCTCCTTCTCTGTCCACCAATCTGAAATGGATAATGCAGGTAAAAACCCACATACTTGACTCAGTCAGACCTGGCATCCACAGAGAAATGGCTCCTTACCCTCACAGCAGTGGCCAAAACATTCCTCAATACCTTCCGTTCTAATCTGCCTGGGCTCCCTAGCAGAGATGGCATCTCAAAAGACCTGCCCTTCCGGGGACACTATCAGGTAAAGGATGCTGCCCCTGGAACCCATTTCAGGGACATACATGAGACTCAGTCTCCACCTCAGACCAGCCAAGAATTAATGGTGGAACCCAATTGGCAGAATGATTCTGCTATAAACCCAGTCAAAATGGAAAGGGAGGGAACTGAGATCTCCCTCATTTTCCCTCCCACTGCTACAGCACTGTATTTAATTGACTTACAATTTTTCCCTAATATAATTCTTTATGAAACCTGCCTTGAGCAAGGGATCCATGATTGTTCACCGAGGGTCGTGCCTCATTTGTTCCTGTAGATTGTGCCTAATTAACGTTAACTTGTCTGTACATAAAAAGTACAATAGGCTGTCCTTTCCAATTTAATTCCGACAGTTTAATCGAATCTGTATTCTTTCAAAAATAATTAGATCATTTACACTTCATTAACATGTAATGTAATGTTGGGACATCCATCATAATGATTTCTTATTTTTCTTGTGCAATATTATCCCCTCTAATGAAACTGCTAACTCCATGCATGCCTTAATTAGCTGTATCATATCACTGACGATTTCTGAATAAAGCCCTTTTTACAGATGAAATTGAATTATCTCAGTAGGTACATTTCCAGCAGTATCTGTTCTTTTCCTGTTGAAAACACCTTCCCACAACCCACCTTTACAGAGCTTTGTGGGTGCCATCACGCTGGCCTGCTCCTGATCTGGTTGAAAGGAAGGGCCCCCGGGAAAATAGCAGAGCTGCTTTTCTGTATGATGCTTCACATAGGCCGCCATGGGCACCTGGGCCAGGAGAGACAGTCCACACCTGCGGCCATGGCTATCAGGCGGCAGGAAGTCATCCACCGGGGTCAGACGAGTGACACCTGCCAAGCAAAAGGATGAAGCTTCAAACAAAGCCGGCTCAGATGAGCAGGTGAAGAGAAGCTGCAGACCCACCTGGCTCAGGTAGGCAGGAATGAGGCACCCACTAGATTATGAGCCACTCTACCACGCACGACGGTGAGCCTGGGAGAGTGGTTATCTTTTGTGTGCTGGGGTGGAAATGCAAATTACTACAGGCATTATGGAAAATAGCATAAAGTGTCCTCAGAAAGTTACAAATGGACCTACCACGTGGCCTACCGATGCCACTGCTGTAGATACATAGCCAAAGACAAACACTTCCCCATGCTTTGTTAAGTGCAGCCCTAGTCACAAAAGCCAATGTAAGGAAGGAATCAAACTAAATATCCATCAGAACATGAGTGAATGGGATGGTTTATATCTAGATACTCCCCTCTTGAGCCTTATGTGCTCATAGGCAGGGCCTTTGAAAAATGATTGACTCGTGTGGATGCTACGGCTAAATGCAATTTTAGGAGGTGGGGCCTGGAAGAGTGTGTCTCCCTCCCCAGCTTCCCTCTGGCTCTCTGCTTTCCAGTCACCATGGTGGGAACAGCTCTCCTTCACCCAGACCCTTCAGTCCTTCCTCTTCTTCCCTGGAGCTACTCCCCGCCAAGGACTGAAATCTCTAAAGTAAAACCTGGGCCAAAATTAACCTCTCCTCCTAGACGTTGTGGGTTTTGGGTCTTGTGTTCCAGTGATGAGAAAGTGACCAAGAGAATAAAGAAACTGTTCTATATACCTTGCGGGATACTATTCATCTCAAAAAGAAGAAAGGCCATCATTCGCACTTGTGTTCTAGTTGGCTAACTGCCCTGCTCCATCTGGTGTGACCCTGCCTAGGTCAGGATCTTGCTGAGAAATTAGTTTAATCACCCACCTTCCAGTGGTCCTTCAGTGGTCCCTGCCCCATACCTAAGTCAGTCCACAAAGACCTCTGCTCAGGCCACAGCCCACCTCTAAGCTCACCCACACTAACGTTTCACTTGAGCCACACCAAGTTGCGTCAGGCCTCTATGCTTTTGCAAGGCTCTTTCCTCTGCCTAAAATGCTCTTCCTCAAATTATTTACCAAACTCTTACTCATCCTTCAAAACATGGCTCAAATTCTGCCTCCTTTAGACAGCTTTTCCCAGATTTCAAGTCTAATTCTGAGACAAGGAAACTGTCTTTTCCCAAAACAAGCTGTGGACGACACAAGAGTTCATATGGTGCCTCATTGCCATGTCATTCCTGCAACTCTAGACATCACTAAATTCTTCATGTAGAATTCACTCTGAACTCAAAGAGCTGAAAGCAATAAGCAGTGTGCAGAAGTAGCCACAAGACGTGGACTGACGTCCCCAGACGCCCGCCAATCAGACTGTCTTTGGGCCACACAGTGTGGGTTTCTGAGGTTCAGAGGAGGAAACTCTTTGAAGAATTCTCAAGATTATACCATCGCTCTATAAATAAGAGCTGAGATACAGTTTCATGGGCAGTGTCACTCAACAGATATTTACTGGATGCCAAAACTTGCGACTCAGAAAGAAAGACATCCCATTTCATCCAACTCAGCAAGACCACCAGTCTTTCGCATCATGTGAAACCCTGGATCTGCAGGACCTAGAAATGAGCATCTGAAGCTCATTGTTCTAGAAGTGACCCATGTCTGGACATACGGGGGAGTTCAGCTCCAGGAAGACACAGCCACTTACACTTGGAGATCCAGGAAGTAAAGGCGCCACTGACAACAAAAGAAAGACACGTGTGCACGGGGAGCCGTGGGGCTTCTGCGTGCAAGAATCTATCCTCCCAACATCTGCAATCCTCGAGGTCCTGACCGAGGGTTTCTACGCACCCCCCACCCCTCTGTGAGCCTCACACAGAGGCCAGAACCAAATGATGAGGATGACCTGGTCAACATATTGTTTGGGTGGAGTTTGACCTTTGATGTGATGGTGATCCATGTATGTCATGGTTTTATTATTCCAAGAAAGAGTCTAAAAAAGAGAAGACCGTGTATTCATCCAAAACTGGGGCTATGGCTCAAAGTGCCCTCCCTAGATCTCAGAGATGCTCTCATCCAAAGAGGGATTATGTAGATTGACTTGGGATTATCTGTAGTTACAAAACCAAGAAATGAAAGCTGGACAGCATAAACTGGAGAACCCTTGTGAAAGTAATAATATACCAAATACATATTCTCTGTTCAGGAAAGCACACCATCCCTGCAGGGTGGGTGCATAAACACACCTCCCTACTGGGCTCTTTGGACTTGTTAGGTTTCCTGGCTCTGTGCTCCGGGGACATTAAACACTATGACGTCAAAGGTGAAGACCGGTGCCAGGGCTCGGTGCTTTGTTGTTCTTTTGTATCAGCTGTTCAAATCTTTTCCCCACCATTAAATAAGCAGAAAGCATACATGGATTTTTATTTGGATGAAGAAAATGGTGGCATGTGGAATGTAACAATTCCAGTGCCTTTTGATGCTTTTGCTTACCTTCTCCTCCTCAGAAGCAACGAGGTATAAACGGGGCGGCAACAGGGACCACAAAGCAGAGGTAGCCAAATCCCGCTCTCCAATGTTGAGTCTTTTGAAAGCAGCACAGCATAATTGTCCTGCAAAACATTTTGGGGAATCCAGGCTACTAATTAACTGCTAGTGCATCAATTAGTTATAATCGCTGTAATAATACACAAACAAGGGCAGGAAGCTTTGTGCCGCTGCGCCTCTCTGTACATTTGGTGAACATTTTTTTAAGCCTTTCCTTTGAAGATTTAAGTTAATAATTTATTTCTAATGAATCAGGTCTTTCTGTTTCTCTGGTACACTGAGCATTTAAATGGCTGGAAGAAACGATGCTATTAACATGATTTTGTTTTAAAGAAAACTTTCAACATGAAGAGCAACATTCTCATATTAATGTTTCTATTCTCAGTTTCCAGAGGGGTCATGATGAATTAAGCAGTGAAGACATTAGAAAGAGGCTGCGTGGGTTGAAGTGGAAGTGGATTTTATTTCTTTGGTGAGTGATTTGGTATTTCTGAAAATTTAGTTCCATCTTCTATAATATCTATACGCATATGTAACATGTACATAATCTATGAATAAAAGTAATTCACAATAAAGCCAAATCGTTTATGAGCCTAACTTCCTATTCTTGTTTGGTAGGAGGAGATGATTCATGGAAGTAATCCATTTGCTGAAACAAATTTCAAGTAGTAAAAAACCTTCCGTGATGCCTCAGCAGCTGTCCGCACCCCAGACAGATGTTCTCATAAACACAGAGCTAGGGGCCACACTTTCTGTTCTGCTTTCTTTCTTCTTAGCTGTTGAATAAAGGGCCACATTTTGACTCGTGTGGATGCTACAGCTAAATGCAATTTTAGGAGGTGGCGCCTGGAAGAGTGTGTCTCCCCCCCCGGCTTCCCTCTGGCTCTCTGCTTTCCAGTCACCACGGTGGGAACAGCTCTCCTTCACCCAGACCCTTCAGTCCTTCCTCTTTAGGGGGTGGAAGAGTTGTGGAAGAAAAGAGAAAATGATGCAAATATTATGCAAAGAAGAGTAAGGCCAGGATGGGGCTGCTAAGGAGAGGATGTGCCTCGCGGCTGAAAGGGTGGTGGTGTCAGCTCAGCTCAGTAGCAGTGTCCAAAAGACCTCGTGACAGCAGAGGCATCAGAATTTGACAACTCTTTCACCTGCTAAAGAGGAAGGGTTTCACATGATGTGTCTTTCCCCAGCTGCTTTAGACCCCTACGCATTTGCTCTTTTCCATCTGTCTTTAGTTAGTGGCCACAGGAAGAGTTGCTTCCTGACATCAGGGAGCCTACACACTTACCCCCTCTAACAACAGAGGCACACGTTCCTTCTACCCTATGTGCACCTGGCTTGTTGCTGATGAGAAAGACTGTCTGTAATCTAGCAAGGTGTCCCAGTGCACAAAAAAAAAAACAACCTTGATTTAGCTTTATAATATTTACACTACTAAAATATTTCAGTTGAGAAACCTGTTTTCAAAACCTATGAGTTTAACGGACTTCATTATTTTTTAAGCTTGGTGAAAGTGACATCTTTAAGCCTGTGGTCTAACAGAGGCTCTCCAAATTTGGGGGGATCTCAAACTATACCTGGTGTAGCTTCCGCTGTGCTAAGTGGGGACGAAAGCTAGTGAATGTTCATACTCACAAAGGAAAGCTCTGCGGATGTGAAATACTGCAGAGGAAGACTCTCAGATCCAATCTCTTATTGTGCCTACCCTTTCACTGAAGATAGAATCTGAGTGTCTCCCCTGTTCTAGCTCTCAGAGTACAGAAGAGAAGGAAATATAATACTGAGGAAGACCCAGGCCCACTGCCAAGCACTTTAGATAGAAAGGGGCAAGAGAAAATGATGCAAATATTAAGCAAAAAAGAGTAAGGCCAGGATGGGACTGCTGAGGAGAGGGTGTGCCTCGTGGCTGGAAGGGTGGTGGTGTCAGTTCAGCTCAATAGCAGTGTCCAAAAGACCTCGTGACAGCAGAGGCATCAGAACTTGACAACTTCACACCAGTGCCAGGGGGGTGGCCACAACCTAGAGGCCAGAGAGGGAAATGAGAGTCCAGAGACAGGTAATTTGGGCACCATGGGCAGGAGGGATCCCATGACAGTGGTCAGTGGCCCTCCCCTTGGCATTGTGCCTGGGTTTGAATGTCTCTAACCCCCCGTAAACATCCCAGTGAGCTCATCTAGCCATTGAACAGATAAGCATGGGCTTTTTCCCACAGGTGTGTCTCTATGCATCATTTCTGTATTGGAAGTGGGGTTCCCATGGGTTGAGCAAGGCAGGTCAGGTCCTCCCTTCTAATCTTTTTTTTTTTTTTTGAGACAGGGTCTCACTTTGTAGTTCAGGCTGGCCCTGAGCTCACTATGTAGCCCAAGCAAGCCTCGAACTCAGCAATCCTCCTGCCTCTGCCTCCCGAGTGCTGGGATGACAGGCGTGAGCCACCACGCCCGGCACTGTGGTATGCGGTATTGATGGCTGGTGGGCATGAGTCTCCACGCCCAGCATTGTATGTGGTTATGGGGGATCGAACTCAGGACCTTGCACTTGCAAGGCAGGAGCTGGAACCACTGAGCTAATCTCCAGCCCGTCACTTCTAATCTTAAGAGTGCTGTGATTCCTGGGGAAGAATAGACAACTGTTCCTACATCACAGCTCAAAGGAACTAAGGTAAGCGTTTTCTATTGAAGTCATAGAGTTTTGAATACTTGCTATGTAGCTCCATGATTTTATGTACTATTTCAACTTTCAGAGTAACACCAGCTGCACATGTATCCGAAAGAGGAAAGAAAAACAGACAGTACAGGTGTATGAGCTGAGTGACTCGCACAGCACCTGTGGCTGGTCCCTGAGTACCAAGCACAACTTCTTAGGAGAAGAGATATTTGACCACTAGCTGAGGTTTGCTAGGCTGATGCTGTTTGACCATGGTCCTAAAAAGTAAAAAAAAAAAAAAAAAAAGAAGAATAAATAAATCAGAAGGAAGTGTGAGCTGTGGCCTGGCCCAGGCTGCCTGCATTTCTAGAAGTAGAGCCATGTGGAGGTCAGGAACCCTCCAGCTCCAGGAATATACATCGTCCACCGATGACCTCGGGGACAGTCAGGGAGTCCTCTTTCGTTTCCCTTTCTGCCCTTCCCAGTGTTGTCCCCACACACTGCATGGCTCCTAGTTTCTGTGTTCTTCAGCCCACAGTTGTCTACATGGGTTGTGACCTACATTCTTGAGGTCAAGGGGGGAGCAAGGAAGACAGGCCTGGGAGAGGGGAGACCCCGTCCCTCCTGTTGCTTCAGGCAGAAGGTCACTGGACTCTGCTCTCATTTCCATGTGGCATGAAGGAAAGACGTTGATTGGATCCATGAAATAACTCTCGCTGGAAGAAGAAATAATGTGTATAAGTCAAGGCAGGCTTAAGGAGAGGGCCCAGCTGCCACTCATACCCACTCGGAAACAAGCTTTCACTGAGCATAGCTAATTCTGCCTCCCTGTTATTCACTTCGCCCCACTAAATAATAACTACACCTCTCTATTTCGGAGGGCAGGAGGATCCTTAACATCAAGAAGTGAAAATCGTCCTCTGGTGGGCCATGAGCCTGGGAGTTTGGAGTCTAAGTGGCTGTGAATATGAACCTGAGAATCTCTGACCCAGGAGCCTACAGTCTAGGGACCTGTGGATCTCGGCCCTACCGCCTCCATCCATTCTCTATAGACAACCCTGATGCCTGAGCCCTCTTTTTTCCATCTAGAGACACAACAACACACTGATGAGGGTCAAAAGTGACCTACGGGGCCATCCCAGAACCTTCTAACCACGTACCTATAGATGGAGACATGTGGGAAACAGGTATAATCAACCCCTTGCAGCAGTGGCAGACAAGGGCATGGAAGACACTTTCTGTGTCACTCTGTCCCTCCTAGCCTGCCTCTGAGGCTGCCAGTCTTCACTCTATTTCAGGCCAGATACTGGAAATGCCCAGAGACAACCATGTGAAGCAGTGTGTTCTTAAGCCTGAAGATGTCAGGGAGGGCTGGCTAACCCATCAGGCACCAAGAAATGCTTCTGCGGGCTGACACTGTCTCCATGAACTCCCACGTCCTTCCCTGTGGGTGCCGTCAGACCCGCAGCTGAGCTGAGAGCATAGAGGGTGACACCTTCTGATGGAGCTGATGGCTGTTGTCCCTGCTTTCTTTCTGAGAAAATGGCCCCCGAAAGAAACCTGTTGTTTAGGTCCCTGATAACTCCAGGCAACCTAAACTTTTTAATTAAGGTTATCCCTCAGCCCCCATCTGGAACTACCAGCTGTTCCGAGGTGGTTAACTTTTGAAGATTGTTACTATGGGTTTTCTTCCTGGAGTGGGGACAGACATTGACTCTCGCCAGCTTCCTCGCAAAACAAGACTGCGCTGCCTTTCTCTGCCTGCCCTGGAGGCCTGGGCCACCTCGGGCTGCCCTGCCAGGATCCACAGGAGCTAGGCCTTCTGCAGAACAGCTACCTGGGACTGAAGAGGGCCGCTGGGGCAGCCTTGCCGGGGTCGGCCTCCATCAAGGACGCAGCTCTGTGGCCCACTCACAGACATTGTTGAATCCGGAGCATTGATCCTATGCTTGATGTGAAAAGAAATTAAAGCCCTGGTCTCATTAGATAAACCGGTTCTGGTGAGAGATCACAGGGAGAGGCTCTCTCCTTTTGTAGATGCTGAATGGCCACAGCAGGCAGCTTCTTGTGCACAATTGATTTCAAGCAGAGTTTTGTCTGAAAGATGCTTCTAGATTATGGCAAGAAAGCATTCTATAATCCTCCTGCCAATGCAGTTATGTTTAACAGACATGCAGCTCTTATCACTGATTGATAACACTTAACTCAAAACATATTTCAGCTTTGGGAATGTCAATATTTTGCCTCCGAGTGAAGGTGACCCCTGCTCCGCTTGTTTGCTAAGTGTGCGCCATGGTTTGCTGGTAAATTTGTAAGGGTGGTCGTGTGGGCAGGCTATTATGGATTTGCTATCTTAGCCTGAAGTGTTTGCTGCTGATTATGTGATTAAATCAATAATAATTTCTGCTTGGATCCTGGGCTTCTGGACTCATCTTCTGGCCCACGCCGCGGAGCAGAACAATGAGCTCTAACACAGGGCTCTCGAGGGCTTTGTTGTGGAGGAAATGCCAGGGGTATGACAGGTGGCCCTAATAGCTCTTCATATAGCAAAATATTATAACAGTTCTGCGAGTAAATAAACAAGCAATCCTTTGCTGCGGAGGAGGGAACGTGACAGGCAGAGACAGGGCTGCAGAGTCAGTGTGGCTGTTTACTCCGGCTTTCCCTGCGCTCCCAGCCTGTCCAGGGCCGGCGTTCCGCAGGAAACGGATACTTGCTCGGAGGAGGAGGAGGTTACATTTGGGCAGCACAGGCCTCACTCACCCATGTGGGCACTGGGGGTCCTGGGCAATTTGCATCACAAGACAGAAAGCAGATCAAATTGATCTCCCTCTGGGGTGATCTCAGTTGGCCCAGCAGGAGAAGCCCAGGGTATGCCGCTAACCCACACCTCAGGTCCCCAGAAAGCACACGTGTCCCTTCAATGAGTTCTTCCAGAGGGCTGTTCTCAGTGGCACGAGCTGGCAGCACAGTTCACAGCAAAGGGCACCTTCAGTCCATACGCCATCTTTCCTGTCTCAGTCTGGGACACGCTGGACTTCGGCTGGGGACGCGGCCTCCTCTGGTGCCCGGCAGCAGGGAGAGCGCGACCGCTCCAGCCGCTCAGCCTCGGCAGGACAGTCTGGGGCGATTGAGTCTCCCCGCGGAATCGCGGAGCGCCAGCAGATCTTTTAGAAATCAGAATATCTGGTCAGTCACCTTCCCCCATCTGGGAAAACGGAGCTTTGTTAATAATGCTGCGCCGGAAAAGTGACTGAAGGCGAAGGTAGTTTTCACGGTGACAGGACGGCGCTGGGCTAATGCTTCCACCCTGGGAGCAGCGCACACCGCAATGGACAACAACTGTGCTAATCAGTTCTTTTAAACAACAAATAGCTCCTAGTGATGTTAAATATTACTTAAAAAAAAAAAGTAAGACAGCCCCAGGGATTGTGTTCATCAGTTTGTTGGTAAAAGGCAAGTATCCTGAGGTTCTTGCTTTGAGAGCCAATTCAGTATTTATTACTTGTATGCAGTTGTAATTGTAATTACTATTTATCTATCAGGAATTGGGTCCTTTTTTTTTTTGGAAGAGTTGGGCTGGAGAAGGGGAAAAGCTTACAGTTTCCAGAGCACAGTTAAACTAGCACTTGGGAGGTACAGAGGCCTCTACCTAGGTGGCCCCAAGAAGTGCATTCGACCCCTGAGTGGGGCCCTGTTCCCTGTGACCATGACCCCAGGTTTGCAGAGCTACGGGAGCTATCAGGTCCCCTCCAAAGTTTGGGCTCCTTCAGCTCACACCACTGGTACCCCGCTATAACAAATAAACCGCAATTCCGGCCTCTCACACAAGCCAGGACTTGCCGAAAGCATGGTGGCATCATGTGACTTTAGCTACCAACACTGCCCCCGTGACACCCCAACCAGCTGCTGCTGGAGCCCGAGGAGGATCCAGAGGAAAACGCACTTTGTTAAAGATCAAGAGGGGCCCCAGAGACATGAACTGAGTTCTGCTATTCATCCCAAATCCAACTGAGAAGCATTAAAAAGCCCTCGGCTGGGCCACCGCCCGCTTCTCTCCTGGGTTTTCTATGAGGTTGCTCTTCTTGGTGTGATGTGACACCCCAGTGTGCATGTTGTCCGGTGCCGTGATATCTGGGCCAGCTCTTAAAGAGATAAATCTGAGCCAGGGATTGTGGTACACACCTATAACCCCAACAATTTGGGAGGCTGAGACAAGAGGATTTCGAATTCAAGCCCTGCCTGAGCAACTTAGTAACCTAAAAACTAAAGGACTGAGGGTGTGACTCAGTGTGAGGCCTTGGGCTCAAAGCCCAGTTGAGAGAGAGAGAGAGATTTGGAGGGAAGGAGGGAAGGAGGAGGGGAAAAGAGAGACTCCTAGAAGACTTCTGAGTGGAAACAGACTCCACATGTGCTGGCCTGTCAAAGGGCTCCAGAACTGCATGCAAACAAAAAACATCAAGCTCCTCCCCTCTGGCGGCAAACCCAGGTATCTGACAATAGAGTAGCTGGCAGATCCTGGAAGTGGAAGGCGGTCCCTGAGTCATCCTGGGACTACTGGGAAGGCAACATGATGGGTGCTCTGTGCCTGGCACCTGCAGAGATCTGTGGGTCCTGTTGGACCCTGTGTCCATGTTCCAGGGGAAAACAAGTTCCAGAAGCTCTTCACAGACATCCCAGGGACTTGGGCTGGCCTTGAGACTCTTGGATGACAGAAAGCAGCTAGCTGCTTTGGAATAGGGAAAGCTGACTACCTTTACCTTCACATAAGGGGCTTTGGGGCTTTATTTGTAGCAAAGTAAATTTTCCTCTTGACTATTTCTAGAAGCTAATCTAGGACCTTTCTCTTTCCTTCCACCTTCCTTTCTACCCTCTTTTTTTTGGAGGAGTCAAGAGCTGGTTTCTGGAAACAGATTGAAAATGCATTTCAGCAAACCTGGGCTGCTCCCCTCTCCATCCCACCAGGAATTATTTCAAGACCAGTCCCCCAACCAAGAGCATCCCGGGGATGGCAGCCTACTGTCAAAGTTTACACAGGATATTTCAGATGCTCTGCGTTTTTCTGTTTGTAAATGCGTCGAATTTAAAAACATTTCCAGAAAGGTAACTTGGCATCTCTCACTGCTACTCAGGTAAATAAAACAGCTCACTGGGGTTAGCATGTACTATGTGTATATGTAATGCTTTGTTCTCTTTGCACTGCCCCTATAATTTGCCCACATTATTTTTATTTAAGAAAAAAGTTTTTGTATCCACAGCACACTTACAAATTGCTAATGCTCATTGACTTGAATTTGGAAGCAGTAAAATCCACCCCATGAAAGATCTCACCGTTTCCAATGTGTATCTTACCTTCAAAAGAGCCATTTCTGTTCTCTAGTTCTGGCACATCAGAAGCTGACCTCACAGAACAGGCTGTTTTAAAGCTCTCGCCACCCCTGAGTTGATAACGGTTCAGTGGAGGTGTGTGTCCTGAGCCCTTCCACACGCCACCCTGGGAATCTCAAGATCATGTGGACACAATTGTTTCATTTTTCTTTAGTCAACACTGGATTGCCACACTTCATACTTTGAGCAGCTATAAAGCCAGGGGCAACCCAAGCAACTCAAGAGAAGTGACACAAAGGGGAGATTTGCCAGCCAACCAGCCATCACCTCACTCCCAAGCCAGCCTGGCACCTCTGTGGGCGACACATGGGCCTATTGACACAGGTAGGAAAGGACATGTGCCACTCCTCTCCAGGTGTGCACAGAGAGAGTTCTCTCACAGGATCCATCATCTTTTAAAGCATTCCCACCTTTCAGAGTTCCTGTTTTCCTAGGGAAGATGTGAGTTTCCTTCTGCTTTCTCGGCCAACTCCTTGGTTTCTGTTAAGGAACAATGGGCCAGAGCCAGATGTCTGAGGCAGTTAAGGAAGCCAGTGTAATTCTTTTCAATAACATTGCTTAGACTTAATCCAAAGCGACTTGGATAGACCTTAGCATCCAGTAAGAAGCAACAGCCTGTGCTTGCCACTGCACCCTGAGAGGGTCCCCAGTACAAATGACCAGGACATAACTCTGCTCCAAAGAATGAAGTCCCCTTAGTCACCGGCGTCACCTGCTCAAATCTTCACAGTGACTCTAGGATCTCCGCATTTCCAAGCTGTCCAGTGAAACATGTCTCCCAGGTCCACTGAGAACAGTGCCAAACACAGGAGCTCACAGTCCATCCGCAGCATGCACATGATGGCGCCCCAAGCCACCTGCTTATTTAACTGTGCTAACTTGAATGTGGACTGAGGTGGACAGCATGTCACACTATCCCCACCGTACTCTGCTCTGGAGAGTCTTCTATCTAGTAAGCAAGCCAAAATGACAGGTAGGAGAGGGCATGTGCAGCCTGTCTGGGTGGAAAGGAGCAGTTTGGTGCTGAGTCATCCTTATCCATACCCAGCTTCTGAAAGGACTACCTTGAAAATTTCTTCTTTTAGTTTTTGTGACTATCTTCCTGCAACTGTAGTTCCAGACTCAAGTCACGGCTCCAGGAAGAGGCCCAGTTGTACTGTTTATGTGCAGACTTTATATTGCAACCCTGGCCAAGGACTACTGGTGTCTGTGAACTGCAGCCAGGCTGTGCACACCTGCAGCATGCACAGAGTGAGCACATACAGGCTGGAAAAGGTCTCCAGGCAACAACATTCTCTGCCCACAAAAGCATCATGGCACAAACTGAAGGGACCGTGCCAGCAGCTCAACTTCCTCATGTTTTAATGCTGTGACTGCTGAAGGCTGTGACCCACAGCCTGGAGGGCAGAAAACTCAGATCCCTCGGGGAGTGAAGCTTCGTGCTGCAAGACCTGCCATACCATTCTGTGTCATGGGAAAGAAAGAAAGAAAGCTTTTGAGATGAGTTCAGTTGAGCAGAGGCAGAAAGCACAAGATTCACTTATGGATACTTCCTGAAAGTAGCATCTGCAGAAGTAAGAGACCTGGATACCACAGGCCACAGAAACTGGCATACAGGTGATGTTGAAGTCTGGTTCAGTAAAGTGAGCCACACCACAGTCCTATATTAACTATAGGATGATAATGAGGGTGTTGCACACACACCCCTCAGTGCATAGAGCCTTGAGATTGGCCAATCTTGGATCACCTGTTGATTCAGGCCTCAGCCAATCAACAGGTTACACATAGAGCCGTGCCTATGCCCACCCTTGACTGGGTGTATAAAAGCAACACTCCTGCTCAATAAATATGGAAGTGATTCTCTGAAATCATCCCTGGAGTCTCTGTCCTTTACTCTCTCAGTCCAGGTCAAGATACCAGCCTACCACCAACCCCACTCACAGATCCCCCCCAATAAGCACGTCATCGGTGCCTGCTCTGCAGGTTCTGGACAGAACTTCCGCACAGATGGCTTCGGCAGGGATTCTGAAGCACTGAAGGTGAAAGGTGAAATCACACATGTCCTGACATGCCACCTATGTTCTGTGACAGTGCCAGTGAGAAGGCTGGAACCTGAGGTTGAGGTACTAAGGGACACCGCAAGGGGCAGGGCTTTGGGGACTTCACAATTATGTGGTGACAAACTTAGCTTCATTTCTTGTGAAGAGAACAGCTGGAAAAGTCTCTGCTCTAGGTCCTCCCATCCCACCCTTCCTCACCTCGGTCCTCTCACCAGCTCTGCAGTAGGCCCTGCTCACACATTCTCTGCACTCAGAGCTCAGGGCTTTCTTCACCCAGGCAAGAAACTCCAAGACCCTCCCTCTTCTCTATGGTCTGCCCTGGCCCCTTCTGACTAGCCCTTAGGGGTGCAGATTTATCAGAGACCTGAGAAAGTTAAAAGAATCATAGCTTCCTGTGGCCCACAGAGCTCCCTGTCGGCAGCCCCCAGTTCTCAGCTTGCTCCCAAGAACCAAGCCCAGACCTGCCACCTCCAGCTGCATATGCCAACCTCTCTGGGTGATCCTCACTGCTTATGCCCAGAGCTGGCTTTTCCCAGGGCCTTTCCTTCCCTCCAGCTGGTTGTCAGGACCCCTGGCAAAAAAGGCTGGGTCTCTCTGATCTCAGTGGATGAGACAAAAAGGGAACCTTGGGGCTGGGGTATTAGAGGAAGGGGTCAGACTCCCTGTATCAGCCCTGGCAGGCTCAGGGCTCCTGGGACTATTGAACCAGTTTCCTGGTGGGGGCAATTTTAGACCAGACCCCTATCTAGCACACACACACACACACACACACACACTTCCAGATCAACTCTCAGTTGAAGGGCCTGCTGTATCTAAAGCAAAAGGACGATAGAACCCAACATGCCAAGCCCCACCCCCAGAGAGTGCTCACAAAGCCTTGTAGAGATCTTGCTTTTACACCATCTGAAGTGTATAACTGTACCCATTGCCACTTGGTCAGGCTGAGTAAGGACCTCCCTACCCAGAGGTGGTTCACAGACATCTACCTAGATATGTACACGGAGGGAAGGGGTGGAAGCTCCTCCAGTACATGTCTTACAAGGCATCACAGCCATTTGTTCAAGGAAATGAAACCTACTAACAATAGTGTGATCAAAAACTACAGTGAGCTGGGCATGGTGGCTCACGCCTGTAATCCCAGCACTCAGGAGACAGAGGCAGGAGGATTGCTGAGTTCCAGGTTTGCCTGGGCTACATAGTGAGCTCAGGGCCAGCCTGAAGTACAAAGCGAGACCCTGTCTTAAAAAAAAAAAAAAAAAAAAAACAACCTATGGATAATTTAGATTCTTCACTGCAGAGATGACATTTGGGCCCCACAATGCCTCTGACAGGAAAGCCACGGTGCTCCAGGAGTGTTAGCCCCCAGGTCACCTCATGATTCTCTTCTCCTTTCAGACTTCTCTTTGTGGATTATTTCATCTAGTGACATATCTTGGAGAAGCAGAATCAATAGTAGAGTGTCTTGGCCACCCAGGTTGCCCCCCACCCAGGATGCCTAGGAATTGAGTTGACCATCAAACTTCACCCAGAGGTTTCTGGGCACCCTGGGGCCACCTCATTCTCAGACATGAGAGGGGACCTCTGCATGCAGAGACACCTGGTACATCAGGAGGTTCCGTGTAGACCACATCATGAGACTGATCTTGGATGAAGATGGCATTGAAGGAGGAAAGTTGTACATAGACACAATCATCCAGTAATCTTTCTTTTTGTACAGATACTCCACATTGGCCCACAGGGCTCAAGATGGTGTTTGGAAAATCCAGCATCTCTGAGTCCATGACAGACTCTTTAGACACATCAGTGACGTCTCAAGCTATGAAGGAGGTTCAGAGAACAGCCAGAGCACACACAGGACACACTCACACCAGCTTCTGCTCAGCTCAGAGGCCTCCAAAGGGCTGAGAGATACTTTTTCCCACTGAGACCGAGGTCTGATACATTCATTGACAGCTAGAACTTATAGCCTAGACCAATTCCATTTGTTCTCACATTTTTAATATTTTCAATATTGAAAATTTATCTGATTCATTCCATTTCAAAAGCACTAACTTAGAAACTCTTGCCCTCTTAGGAGATCTTTCCTCTTAATTGTTACATATTTTTAACATGTAAGAATTTATTTAGATCAAAATCATACCTATCCAAATACCAAGTACCACTTTGGTATTTGAATTTGTGCATTTAAAAAATAATAAACACATTAATAATACCAATATATCTTCCTAATTAGTCTTTATCAACCAAAACTTAATAAAGACTTTATGTGTTCTCACTCTTTTAAAATTCTTTTATGATTTAAATTATACATATTAATGAACATGTGACATTTCAATATTCACATACACAATGCAATATGTAAATCAAGCACTCCTCAAGTACTTACCATTTCATATGGTAAAAGTATTCAAAATCCTCTCATGAAACTTTCTGACATGTATAATATGTAATTATTGTCTATAGCTGCCATACTCTATAAAAACATACCAGAGGTCCAGAGATTTAGCTCAGTGGTTCCAGCGCCTGCCTCACAAACACAAGGTCCTGGTAACCACATACAATGTTGGGCGTGGTGACTCATGCCCACCAGCAATCAATACCACATACCACAGTGCCGGGCATGGTGGCTCACACCTGTAATCCCAGCACTTGGGAGGCCGAGACAGGAGGATTGCTGAGTTCCAGGCTTGCTTGGGCTCCATAGTGAGCTCAGGGCCCACCTGAACTACAAAGCGAGACCCTGTCTCAAAAAAAAAGAAAAAAAAAACATACCAGAACTTGTTACTGGTTAGTTTTATGTAACTATACCTTGATCAGTTTTTCCTCATCCCTCCCCAGAACACAGATACACACACACACACACACACACACACACACACACACACACATCCTCCCCTAACCACCATTCTACTCTCAATTCTATGGGATCAACTCTTTTAAATTACACATATAAGTGAGATCAGGCAGTACTTTTTTTTTTCTCTTCCTGTCTTATTTCACTTAATCATCTCCAGTTTTACTCAGTGTCCAGTGACGGGATTTCATTACAGTTTTATTTTGTATTCTCCCCTGCACTGTTATCTTCAGTCTTCTTGACAGTAGTCATTCTTATGGGGTGTGATGATATCCAATGTGGTCTTGATTTGCATTGTCCATATGACTAGTGACATTAAACCTTTTTGGCATGTGCCTGCTGGCTTTGTGTGCCTTCTTGGAGAAAACTTTTAAAGAATCTTGAAACAAAGAATAACGAAGCAGAAACGATCGACTCAGGACAAAGGACAAAATGACAGATGACACTGACCTTGAGCAGGCCCACGAACCATCCGCCTCATGCCAAGCTGAGGTGCCCTTTGCACAACCTCAGTCTGGAAGCAGCAGAACTTCCTTGGTACACTCTCACAGAAGAACACTGACAGAGGAGGGAGGCCCGTGCCATGGGCCTGTGCACTTGATTGCAAGTGACGACCCAGCCCCCTCGGCCTGAGACCACCTCCTGGGGGAGAGGGTGCTCAGCAGGGGCCCGACAGGGTGCAGCGCGTGCCTGTAAGTCCCTGGCGAGGGCGGCCACAGGGCGACCCACACAACCAAATGCAAGTTTGTTTCACTGCAGAAGCACCCTTTCCTCGACGTCCCGCTCAACACCCTTGATGTTTTAGATGTTCTCTCCCCTGTAACTCCCAGAGCAGTTTATTTGTACATCCCTGGGCAGTTCTGTCACTCCAGGTATAATTTTTAAAAATCCATGATTGCGTATCATTTGGTTAAGTCTCCACCAAACTCTTTCAAATTCTAAGCAGCTAGCTCCACGATAAGTAACTGCAGCCCAGAATTAGTGATCATGGTTTTTTTTTTCCTTAGAGTTTAATTGAAACGGATGTGTTTTGAAATCATAGTGGGGGTTCAAGAGAAAAGTGCTATGTGTTATTCAATCACCACAAACCGGGCCACAGTTCACACAGAGCTCAGCTCACACCCCAGGACTGGACCTGCTGGCAGTAGTGGTCCCCGAACACCACAGCCTGGCCCAGGGGATAAATATTTAAATTATACGTCTGCTATGCACAGAGCAAGCTGAAAGAAACCGGTGCTTTTCCTTCCCTCCTCTGCTGTGCATTCTGAATGCAGCCCTACACCAGGTGGGCCCTCTGGCAGGTAGCAGGGCTGAGGGACGGGGAGCCTCCCTCCTCCCACTGCCCAGCTTGCTTTGCCCAGCTGGTGGGGGGTGTTTCCAATCAATCGCAGTGGGTTTTGGATCACAGCTTCGAAAAGCTTCACTGTGGACAAGTAAACATTGAGGACTCAGAAGCAATAATTCATAAGCAGCAGGAAGGGAGGTGTGTGCTCCTCTTGTTAGGCTAGCTGGAGCCAGTTCCATTTTATAGAATCCCATGCCAGAGACCACTCCATAAAGTTTTCACAGTGATCATAAAATTCTTTTTTATTTTATCCTCCTTCCTCTACCTCTTCATCTGCTTTTCAGAGTTTTTTTTTTTTTTTTTCCCCTGACAGCCAAGGCTTATCAGGGCCGCAAAGTCCATTAATACATGCCTCAAGCCCATCGTGGCCCTGTAATTTGAATTGAATGGAACAATACCCCAGTCTGTTAATGGAAGGACATTTGACTCTGTTAATCACCACAGTGCTGGGTCACGTTTCCAGTACTGCACAGGTAAACAGATTACCTAGCAGTCCATGCCACCTCCACCAAGGGCCAGTGACATTCACGTGGACGATGTCCTGAAGCTGGCTGCGACAGCGGGGTCGGAAGTATGGGTCTGATGCGGATAGAGATCGGTGCAAAAAAAGGGCTCAGAGGATGCCATCATTTGGGAGCTTTTCTGGAGAGATATATTTGGCAGATTCACGATGTTTAATCGAGAAGGACCCAAAATTGGCTGGAGTCACAACTCTGAGCTAGCTGGGTATGACTGGGAACGTGACTACAAGGCACTGCGGGAGCTTAGGACCCCATCTGGCCCTCCCCAGCCACCTTCCTCCACAGCCACCCGTGAAGGAGACTTCTTGAGAACTGTATGGTCACTTTGGACGTTTTTAATTTGCCTCCAAGGGTTGCAGCGTGGGTCTTCCCATCTCCAGGGCTGATAGAGCTGAAAAGGAGGAAAACAGAACATTATATGGCCATAACTGAGCGCTACGACCATGACCAGCCAAGCGCTTGGGGAAGACTGTGCCGAGGCCTCCCCTACTGCCTGAAGAACTTCTTTTCCTCACCTAGGCCCCAATATAGTACAAGGTAGAAAAGACCACTCTTTCTTTGAAAAGAGCATGCACGGGCACCCCCGGTGCCTTTGTGTGAGGTGAGGGGAGTGAGATCCAAGCCAGGCGTGGGCAGAAAGTCCATCTCCTTAAGCCAGGCAGGGGCACGGGCTGTGTTCTTGGTCAAAGTCAGGCCTCCCAAGAGGCTCAGCTCTGCAACACTGCTGTGATCTCGTTCCTGAAAACTCAGTTTCTTGGTCACCAGAGGATCCACTTTCCAGCTTGAGTCACCCCTGAACACAAGTACACAAATGTCAGATTCTTTAATACAAGTAAACTTTATTATGTTTCTTTAGTTTGTTTCAGTTTGAGTGCCACCAGGTTATTTTTTCCAGTACTGAGGACGAAACCAAGGGCATTCACACCGAGCTAAATCCTCCAACCCTTGGACAGATTCTCAATGAGTTGTCCAAGCCAGGCTTGAACTTGTGATCCCCCACCTTAGCCTGCCAGAGTACTGGGATGAGAAGCTTGTGCCTATCTACCATTAATCTTTACCTTCTGACCAATGTCAAAGGAGGACAGAGCACAAATTTACCCTAAAGCCTGTGCACACATTTAATCAAAGAATTCTCTACAGTGTTCCCAGTAGATGGAGACAGTAAGACTAACAGCACACATGGGAAGTGGGGCCATCATGAAAGTATAACTCCTGCACAAGAACCATCAAATCTGGAAAGTTTTTGACCCAGGTCTCAGAGCGGGGTACACAACATCCTGAGTGCTGCCAGCTCTGAAACTGCCTGTAGGTATCTTGGGCCCTGGTGAGACATTTTTAGTTTGTCTCTGATTCTGCTGTCCTGAGGATAGAACTGAGGACCTCAACCATTCTAGGCAAGTGCTCTTCTGCTTCACTGCATCCAATTCGTTCGGCATTCTAAAAGCTGAGAATCTCTTGCCTGCATCCCAAAGCAAAGCTCCATCCAAAGGCTCCTTTGTGAGAACATTTCTTGACTCAGAGTGGAAGAAAATGTGTGCGTGCACGTGCACGCACACACACACACACACACACACACACACACTCCCATCACCACTAACAAGAAACAAAAATTAGCCTTGTGAAATCAAACCAAAGCAGATGTCAAGAAGAATAGATGGTAAGTTTGGAGTGGAACTTTCTAGAAGTGACCTGGAGGTGTGAGGTACACTGGAGTTGGAGATGCCATATGTATAAACTTCCTCCTGTCCAGCAGATATTGATCATTTCACCTTATTCTTGTCTTTGAGAATTATCACAAGGCAAAGAGCTCAGGATGGAAACTCTGAGGTGACACTCCAGTGAGCCCGCCCCTCATGAGCCCTGGGCCTGATCATGGTACTTCAAGCTATTCCTTACCCACACACAGTCAAGATGATAGCAAACAAAAGCCTTCAATATCCTGAAATCGTGATTTACCCAGTGATTTCTGGAAGAAGCCATCTTTGCATTTTGTCTGATCACTTAGGTTACGATGTCACCAAGCAACTGGAAACTCAAAGGTTTCTTCTAGTGGGTATAGTGGTATTTATGTTCATCAATTTGTGTGAACCAGCGCATTTCTGAAGTACAGTTCACACTCACCCAAGGAATAGTCAGGTCAGTGCTTCTAGGTGGATATAGTCACATAAAAACCACTTTCCTTTATTAAAGTCCAAACATTTTTCTTCTCAAGATAAATATTTAGCAAATCAGAGAATTGCTCTGTGCACATGCAATCTTTTGTCCACAGGGTCTCATTTACCTGGCAAATCTTATTTCCAAATTACCAACATGAGCTCTCAGCTTCCAATTCAATATTTGGTTTGGTTCAGATTTGGATTTTTCATTGTTAACACTGGACAGACTCATATGGAAGTATCAGGCCCATTCTCACCATTTTAATAAAATTCCTAATGATGGAATTCCTTAATCCAGCCTATTCCTATTATTATTGGCTGAAAGCTCACAACAAGCATTTCAAGAGTCAAATCTCCACTGAATATTGGGAGGGACTGCAGCAGAGCAAATGCTCTGGAGAGGCAAGAGGTCACGTGTGATGCTGTGCAGGGGGCTCCCAAAGGCCTCCACTACCTGGGGACAATTGCCACACACGCACAGAGAATTGGTGGGAATTCTTTATGAGGTGACCTTTCTGTGTGGGGCCAGCAGAGTATGAATCCTCAGGGACTTGGGAGGAGTTTGCCTCACCGGGTCACCATTGCCCAGCTCCAGACCTGAGATAGGCTGCTGTCTAAACATTCCTCCTGCAGATTGGCACAGATTCACCCACAGCCCCCTCTAGGCAGACGATATGTCTCGGAAAATGCCCACCCTTCCTGAAGCTGCTCAGGTGTCCTAGGCTTGGCATCAAACCACGAAGTTGTTTGTAGGCTTCATGTACCACACAATCCCCCTGAGTGCTGAAGGGGCCTCCAGCCAGGCTGGAGTGTCCATGGTGATCAGATGGAAGGAACTGGCTGCGTGGTAGGTGTCTGAAGCCAGGCGGTGTTGGATGGCTGTGCTTGTACCACGTCTTCCTAAGTGACAGGTGTCAGTGGAGGGTATAACGTGAATGGCACTGCTCCTCTGACCTCTTCAGGAGCTCTCTGAGGCCTGAGCCTCCGAAAGCTGGCCACGGGCATGGCCTGGCTTTCAGAGTTCCCACAGCTCTTGCTCTCCCTCTCCTCACTTTAAGTTGGTCTTTCCAGAAGCCAGCTTCTCAGGTGACCCAAGGCAGACAATGCAACAGCCATTGGGCAGGTTTGACCTGCTTGACCCCGCTGCACTCCACCCCCCTCAGGTCCTTTGAACAGAGAACCCCTCAAGCAGGAGTTCTCTTCTTTGCATGCAGCCTCAGGTTCAGAGATTTGTTCCCTACACCCCTGGAACGAAAGGAATACCAAATCCTCCCAGTAAGCACAAACTTCAGTACAAGGAACTCTATAAGTATTTATGCCCTAATGAATTAGTGGCCACCTATAAAAAAGTACACAAAACTGTGAAGAAATGGTATTATTTCCATCTTAACCACAATCTCTTACTGATGGGACGTATCCACTTATTCCACCCATAACTTTTCAAACTTTGGAACCCTGTAGAATTACACCTAGAAAACATGTTTTCCAGAGGTTTCTGCTTTTCCTTGACCTTATCTTTGTCATTAACAAATCCCGACCTTAAAAGAAGGTGTGGGCCCTAACATGAGAGCCAACACAGCCTCCTGTCTGCACATGCATTTACAGACATGCACTGAAAGACATGAACATTCACAAACACACAACTTCAGGAGCTGCTGCATGGGTTTTAGGAAAATCATCCCACCCACTGCTGACCTGTTCACCCAGTTTCTATTTTTCAGCTTTTCTCTGAAATCTTTTTTTTTTTTTTTTTTTTTTTTGCTTTTTGAGACAGGGTCTCGCTTTGTAGTTCAGGCTGGCCCTGAGCTCACTATGGTACCCAGGCAAGCCGTCGCGAACTCAGCAATCCTCCTGTCTCTGCCTCCCAAGTGCTGGGATGACAGGTGTGAGCCACCACGTCCGGCATTGTAGTATGCGGTGTTGATGGTTGGTGGGCGTGTCTCAACGCCCAGCATTGTATGTGGTTTCCGGGGATCAAACTCAGGACCTTGTGCTTGTGAGGCAGGCGCCAGAACCACTGAGCTAACCCTCCGGCCCTTCTCTGAAATCTTGATAGTGGATTTTACTGTTTCTAGCAGTGGAACCTGGTTTTTATTCTCCCTCATGTGACAGAGGAGCTTCCGAACACAGCCCGGATGCTACTTCAATGACAAGATTTCTGAAAAAAGCGTGTGTCACAAACATGGTCCTTCATCAGGGATACGGATGTTACCACACATGCATTGCTATTTGAAAAGTCTTGAGTGCATGGGAAGAGCCAACAAATGGCAATCTACCAAGAAGGGCGTCACTCAAAGACACTATCCACACTACCCCAAGCATACCCTGTGTAAGGTGATCAAACAATGGAACACTAGAAAACCTCATAGAAAGTGCATCACTGGGCTCCACATGTGTTTGTATTACAGGCCACACATGCCACTGGTCCTCTAACGGTGTGTGGAGTGTTCACTGACATAACACACAAGACTCACTAGATCATAATAACCTCATACCTGACCAACAAAGCTCAAACAGCACCTCCGCCCAAACATCGAAAAGCATTATTCAGTGATTCTTTTTCACCTCCGTGTCACATCCCTTGGGCAAAGAGCACACAAAATAAAAGGAATATGGGTAGCTAATGTATTTTTTTAAACTCACTTTGGCTAAAAAACGCTAATCAAAGCAACAGCTAAGCAGGGTTTTTTTCTTTCCTCGTTGGCAGAGATGGTCTGAAATGAAATTGACTAGTATTTACTAGTAACAGACACCCAAACCTGTTCATGAAGAAATGAATGGACTCAACCTTTCTAGGAAGCAATTTAAAAGTATGCATCAAGGTCTTTACAAATGTCTAAGTCCCCCAAGCCTATAACTCTACTTCCCGTACCCTAAGGAGCAATAGAAACAAACAAAAAAAAAATCCATGTATAAGAACTGCATAATCATAACAAAAATACATCATTGGAAATGCCTTAAATTTCCGAAGAGCTGATGTTTACATGAATTATTCTGCCTTTAGTAAATGTTTGTCTGCCAGCTCTTTGAAGCGAAATGCTTAAAACCCAAATATGCAGGGGCTGCCAATTTCTGAGGCATAAATTCTTGCACTGTGGCCAATTCTAGGTGACCAGTAAACATAGGCTTCTCCAACCTGGTACAAATAGATTGAATTCTCATCATCAAGAGAAATACAATGCAACCATTAAAATTATGATTGTGAAGAGAATTCAGTGACACAAAAACTATTCACAGTGTAGTGATAGATGGAAAAGCAAGACATGGTACTACCTTCCCTGTGACTCAAATTTTGGTGCATAAATTATGCATTTTACATTTTGCATTGTGCTGTAATTCAATAGAAACATGTATATAAGTACAGATATAGGTTATGTGGCCAGATTACCCAAAAAGTTAACAATGATTTTCTCAGGGCCATGTAGCAATAGAAAATTTCTCTTTACCCTTTTATATATCTCCCTATTTTCCAGTTTTATGAAATGTTCATGAGTCTAAATTCAGTCTTCTGCACATGTATAGACAACTTTCCCAACACCATTTATCACAGGGGTTATATTTTCTCTAGTGTACTATTTTGGTGCCTTTTTTCAAAAATCAAAGAGCTAAATATGCTTGGACCTATTTCTGCATCTTCTATTCTGTTCCATTATTCAAATGACTAATATCTAGAATACTTAAAGGTTTTTTTTTTAATTAAACCCACCAAAATTAAAGACCCAATCAAAAAAATGGGCAACTGAAATGAATAGATAATTCTTGGAAAAGGTACAAATGCCAATAAATACATTTAAAAATTTCAACATCTCTGGCCATTAAAGAAATGCAAATTAAAACAACACTGAGATTCCATCTCACTCCAGAAAGAATGGCTATCATCAAGAGATCAACCAATAACAAATGTTGGTCAGGCTGTAAGAAAAAAGGCACATTCTAAACTGGTGGGAAAGAACCATTACAAGCAATATGGAAATAAGTATGGAGATTTCCCTAAAAGCCTAAAGCTAGAAATTCCACTTGACCCAGATACTCCCCCTTTAGTTATCTCCCCAAAAGAGTTTATGACATCATATTACAGTGATACCCATGTTTGTAGCGGCACAATTCATACTAACTAACTTTTAGAAGTAGGCTTTACATCCATTAACAGATAAGGAAAGTGTGGTATTTGCACACAATGGAATACCACTATGCCATAAGTAAAGATAAATGTGTCGGGCCGGAGGGTTAGCTCAGTGGTTCTGGCGCCTGCCTTGCAAGCGCAAGGTCCTGAGTTCAATCCCCAGTAACCACATATAATGCTGGGCGTGGAGACACGCCCACCAACAATCAACACCGCATACCACAGTGCCGGACGTGGTGGCTCACGCCTGTCATCCCAGCACTCGGGAGGCAGAGAAAGGAGGATTGCTGAGTTCGCGGCGGCTTGCCGGGGCACCATAGTGAGCTCAGGGCCAGCCTGAACTACAAAGCGAGACCCTGTCTCAAAAAGCAAAAAAAAAAAAAAAAAAAAGATAAATGTGTCATTTGTGGAAAAATGGCTGCATCTTGAGACCATAAAGATAAATGAAGTAAATAAGACACACAAACTCACATATT
Organism: Thryonomys swinderianus; assembly: GCA_004025085.1. Classification (NCBI taxonomy): domain Eukaryota; kingdom Metazoa; phylum Chordata; class Mammalia; order Rodentia; family Thryonomyidae; genus Thryonomys; species Thryonomys swinderianus. The sequence goes on along the minus strand of PVIC010010304.1, from coordinate 10,784 downwards.
TCAGAGTTTCTCTTACATGAAAAGCCCAAAATATAAGTAAAGAGCAAAGCAAAAGATAATATGAAATAGAATTTTTTTCCAGTGGAAAGGGGATAGAGAAGTAGAGGAAAAAAGAAGGGAGAGAGGAGAAAGGGGATGAAAACAGGCATTAAGTTCATGTACATGTACTAACTGTAAGTACAAGGGAAAAAAATGAGAATTAAGTTGTGTCATATAATGGTACAAATTCCCAATATCGAATGTGATCACGATATGATGTATATGTGCATAATGTACCAATAAAGGTAAAAATTAAAAAATAAAAGGACTATGAATATTATATACTGCAAACATACACTGATAAAAAATTAAAAGTTAGAGAAAACACCAGGAAAAAAACAAAGTGCTGCATTGTTTGTGCATCTGTGTTCAAGAAGCGCTTGGCCAGGGCCCATAGTGACAACATGAGCCCCATCAGTCCCGTGCGTAAGTGTGGCTCCCATGTGCCACCCGGCACTTCCACCACGGAAGCTTCCAGTGACATTTTTCATGGCATCATAAGGACATATACTGAGCAAAATCTTTTCAGCTCTCTAAGAGCAAGTGAAAACGAGCCTGAAACCCATACTCTGCATTTCTTCTGAAATGCAGTCTAGAAAAGTTCCTATCCCCAACTGATTCCCCCTCATAGTGGATGAGAGCACTCTGTATTCAGAAGCAAATGTGAGGACATCAACACTAAGTGGAAACATTATTCAAGAAGTAAAGGAAAATGCAAACTATCTTGAATTGATCAAAATACACTATATACATGAATCAAATTATGACACCACATCCTATAAAATTAAAAGATACTTGATATTGGCAAATCTAACAGTAAGAAGGTAATTAATAATCCATAGTTATACTATGGCAAGTATAACTACTCACTTCATGTGCTAGATGACCCACAGCACCAGACTAAGGCCGTTCCCTACCCATACCAATGTGATACTTTGGCCACAGACAGGCGACACATTATTCCTGCCTCCTGACTCCCCAGTTCCACTAACGCTACTTTTCATGCTTGTATAACTAGGAGACGAAGCAATGATTTGGAACTGTATTAAATAAATAGCTCACAGACATCACATTCATGTTAGTACCATTTGTTCGGCTGCTCCTGTTGCTGTATGGGAACAAATGTTCTTTTCTTCCCTACTTTTGTGCCTGTGTATGTATGTGTGTACATAAATGCATATATATATGTGCTTTATATATGTATATATAATGTGTGTATGTGATATACTGCACACACACACACACACACACACACACACACACACAAGGCAAGGATTGGAGAGAATAGAGGCCATCACTACAGTCCCTTTTCTTCTGTATCTTCTGATGTGACCTGCAGTCTCACATAAGAAGTGTAATCAAGGGCCGGAGGGTTAGCTCAGTGGTTCTGGCGCCTGCCTCGCAAGCACAAGGTCCTGAGTTCGATCCCCGGTAACCACATAGAATGCTGGCCGTGGAGACACGCCCACCAACAATCAACACCGCGTACCACAATGCCGGACGTGGTGGCTCACGCCTGTAATCCCAGCACTCGGGAGGCAGAGACAGGAGGATTGCTGAGTTCACGGTGGCTTACCTGGGCACCATAGTGAGCTCAGGGCCAGCCTGAACTATAACGGCGAGACCCTGCCCCAAAAAAACAAAAAAAAAAAAGAAATGTAATCAAAACACAATGAGTATTTAAATTTTTAACCAATTTATTACAGTAAAGTATGCATGACCATTAATATCCCTCAAAATGCTCCCCCCCCCACTTCAAACATACTAATTCCATTGCCCTTAACATTTCCTGAAGCAATTCTGAAAGTCGTCTTTCATCAGTGTCTTTAGTTGTACTACCATGGAGTCACGTACATTTATAAAAGTTAAGGAGACATATGTGGTGTACTTAAAACATAGTTATTTTTAATTTTTTAAAAATATATTATAGTAAAAGACGTATTGCCATTAACCCCCTCTAAGTACTCCCTGTTACTTTAAATAGACTTGGAAAAATATTGATAGTATAAAGGGAAAAATGGACAAAGCTTATGTAAATGGGTGGGATGGGGTTGAAGGCATGGGAGAGGAATGGAAAAAAATAAGAATCAAGATACTTCACTGGCCGGAGGATTAGCTCAGTGGTTCTGGCACCTGCCTTGCAAGCGCAAGGTCCTGAGTTCGATCCCCAGAAACCACATATAATGCTGGGAGTGGAGACTCACGCCCTCCAACAATCAATACCACATACCACAGTGCTGGGCGTGGTGGCTTACGCCTGTAATCCCAGCACTCCGGAGGCAGAGGCAGGAGGATTGTTGAGTTCGAGGCTTGCCTGGGCTACATAGTGAGCTCAGGGCCAGCTCAAACTACAAAGCGAGACCCTGTCTCAAAAAAAAAAAAAAAAAGATACTTCACATACAGGTACAGATTCTCAGTGAGGAATGTGATCATAATGTATACCTAAACACATTTGACCCATAATTCTTGCTTCATTGATGTGGATTATTATTCCTGAATTTCCTCAAACTTCTAGTCAATTACTTCTAGCAAAAAAGAAAGACAGATATGCCAAGCTGGTCCAGCCCATCGTGAAACTTGCCAGCCACCTCAATGGCTTCCCACACTAATCCCTTAAAAATAACAATGTTTTCTATTGTTCTGGAAAACAAAAGGCTCAAAATTATCCCAATTTCTTTCTCACAGTGAACCGCCCCCCCCAAAATGAAATATAGCAATAGAACACAAATTTGACATTTTGGATTCTAATGAGGAAAAATCAATGCTATACAAGAAAAAACTGAGTAGGCCATATAACAGGGCTACATAGGAATCATTTTCCAACAAAGACAATATTTAATTTGTAATTTGGTGATAAAATGCAAATTATAATGTGCAATGAGTGTTGAGAATAGACTCATAATATCATTTAGTTCACCCAAAGTAAAATTAATAGCAAAATGAAATACAGAAGGTCTTCGAAAAGAACTCATCCTGAAAAATATATTTTTGTTTTTGAAGTTATAATTTTCCTCTTAGGAAATCAAATAGTTCATAAAAATTCTAGCTATGTGAAGAGAAAACTCTTATATTCGGTTCCACAGAAGAGACTTTCTGTATTTTTCTCATTGATTCTATGAACTAAAATAGACGCTCTTAGGAAGAGTGAAGCCCGAGGCATCAAAGATGCCGTCAGTTCCCCTCATCTTACTCACCGGGGAAATGGCTTTGAGCTGTTTTAACCACTATCCTTAACTTACAGCCATTTGGGGTCCTTCACACATTACAGTTACTACTGTCCTTCAAAAGTTCTTGTAGTAAACTAAAAATAAGTCAGAAGGCTTAAAACACCTATCAGATCTATTCAACTTTAGTGATTGATAATTTGGGGATCAAGTCAAAATGCTATGTCGTTGCTGGAAAGGGACTGCTAGGAAAATAGCTCCTCAGGCATTAACCCTGATGGACAAAGCGCCCTTCACAGAAGCAGGCTTGAGTTTTTCATGAGAACAAAATTAAAAGAGATGTGACTTGGAGGCTTTAGATCAATGGAATGTTTAACATATTCCCTGATATTCTATAACTTGGTTTACTTATAAAGTAAAATGGAAATGTGATTTTTCACCAAGCTTCTCAAAGACACCCCCCCCCACCATGTCCCCCACACCTCTGGGCCGAGGCGGCAGTTCAGGGGACACCACACACCAGGGTTTGTGACCGCCGTGCCGTGCCAGGCTGGCTGCGGCTTGTCTTGGCAGTGGATGGGGGAGGGGGAGGTGTTTCATCTCACTTGCAAACAGTTAAAATGGACTTAGCTTCCTGACGGCCTTTCTTCCTGCTGACCCTCAAATCCAGTGTCAGCTTTGTTTTTCTGCTGCCCTGTCCTTCCCTGGGGCCAGTCCTAGGAGTGAGCGCGTCCCTGGCCCTGGGGAGTCCCGCGCTTGCTGGCGCCCCCATGAGGGCTCCGTGAGGCTGCAGCATGGATGCAGACGCTCCTGAGTGACCCGCCATGGTCACAGAAGAGCCATCCACGTCACGCGGGGCCCGGGCCTCTCCAACACCAGCGTCCCGCTCATGCCCAGCTCTGGGTCCATTCACAGTGCCTTCTGCTTAAGGGCAGGTGAGCAGGAGAGGAGGCCTTACCACCCCCCGGAGGAGGACAGACAGCGGCCATCTGCTGGTGTCATGGAGACAGCCGGGGAGGCCAGGCGCTCCTCAGGGGAGTGCAGGCCTTGGGATCCAAGAGCCTCTGAAACGACAGCGGACCGTCAGCGCTGCTTCCTCACGTTACCCCGCATACCCTCACTCTCCAAGGACTTGTCCTGCCCACTGAGTCCTTCAGGAGACATGGCTGAACTCACATCCTGCGCCCTGGGAGGGGGGGCGTGGAGGGGGAGGGTGCAGTGCTGCCAGGGGATTTCCCGGGTGAGGCAGCGGGGTGACCAAGGCTGGCGTCCCCGACCACTCCCCCCAAGCCCCAGTCATCAGCCCCAGCTCCAGCCCCACGCTCCTCCCTCAGGACCCGAGTTGCCTCTCGGCGTTGCAGAGCCGGGAACCGCACACGCCCTCACATCACAGCGCCCGAGCTCACACTGCAGGCTCCCTCCAGGCAGACAGGGCCGTCCGCTGCTTCGGGTGGCACAGGGGCCTACGCCTCTGCCTGGGGAAGACCCTCCTCAGCCCACCAGGGCTCAGGGCCACAAGGGAGGTGGGGGCAGTATCTGCATGCTGCAGGGCTGCTCTGCCAACTACCCACTCATCAGTTTGGGGATCCACGTGGGTTTTCAGGCTCACACACCCCAAAGACCTAGAAAGTCAACAGAGCGCTGCCTCCTCCTTTCTCACCGGAGACATCTGGCAGCAGGATCCACCCCTCGAGACTGATGTGTGAGCAGATCTGACTTATTTTGTTACTCAAAACCTTTTCATTCTTGTCTCATACATTGTAGGAACCGGAAGCAATCATTTCTTCTAATTCTGTGAAGGATCTTGATTTTTCACACCCTTGTTATTTCCTGCCTTTCTGCCTGAAATCAAAAGCCCTGGCCCAGGCTTTAGTGCCTGGCTACCGGGGCAGTGATGCTGTCTCGCACAAACAACCAGGCTCCCTCAGATGATTTCCTGTGCAGCCAGAGACTGGTGGGCAGAAAGGTTTCCTTTCCGCTTTATTGCAGGTGATAGTTTTGCCAAATGCCCTGTTAGTAATTGATGTTCCTCTCAAAGTCAAGCCTCCAGCCCACATTATCAATCTCTATGCATCCAGCCCGAGAAGGCTGAAATATGCCGTGGCCTTGGTATTTATTACACCTGTACCCCTCACTTAAAAGCAATTTGTCTAAGATTTCAGTGGATTAACCAATTGACAACGTATTCCCCACTCACCATGCCACCCCTCACAGCTTCTGCCATTAGCCACCAGGTGTCTTCCATTGGGTAGTTTGCCCTCCATGGGCCTCCATAGTTCTCTGCATTCAGTTGTGGATGGATAGATACCCACCCTCTTCTTAACTATTGTGGCTCACAAGTGACAGACATAACTCCACTCCTCTGCCACTGGTGAGAACTAGTCAGTTGGTTCTAAGACATAATGGGGACTCTGAAATATGCTTTATCAACCATAGCACTGTAGAATGAAGAAGGAAACCCAGATCCTTAATTCGCCTTTGCAAAGATTCGAGAGAGTCAAGGCATGTGCTTCTCAAATTTTCCCATGTATAAGAATCAATGTAAGAAGCCAAATGAAGACATGGGCTCCTGGTTTCTTCTAGAGGTTTGAACTCAAAGGTCTGAGCATGGGGTCCCAGGACTCTGAATTTTAGCAAATATCCCAGGAGACTCTGCTGAGGGCACTTAGGGAAATGTAGCAAAAGGATATAAAGAGATTAATAAAGGAAATGCCAAATACCGCTGATTGGTTGAGAGACCTCACTTCAGTTTAAATTGCATTAGCTTCCAGTGGACCACCCTCACCTTGAACGTCTGCATGGTTTTGACTTGTGTGACCTTGGGAATGAAAGTCTTTCAAAGTCATCTAATTTATAAACTTGGGGACTTTGTGGCGACATTCTCACTGGTAAAAGCCAAACAGCACACATCGTAAACGCAGTAATCAAATATCCTCCTGAAACTTGGGTCAACATTCTCTAAATAAATATATCTTCATAAAAACAAAACACTTTGCCTACAAATTTCAAAGTACAGCCAATCTTTTAACAAGTACGTAATGAACACCTGCCCTAAATATAAGAGCCTGAAAGAGGAGAAAACAGGTCCTGCCTCTGGAAAACCAAGTGTGCTTGGAAAGATGGCAGGTAAATTACAACTATGAAAGGGTCTAAGAAACAGCTTCAATAAAAAGTTTGGGGACCAGCGAGGAAAGAGACATAAGGGCACAAGTACCCTATGGGATTGATGTGACCTCCCGCCCAGTGTAGGAGGTCCTTTCCTTACTCACTGATGCTCGGTACTGAAGATAGCAGACAAAGCATGGTCCTACACACAAGGTTGAAAAGTTTATAGTGTCAACCACTGCCCAGACCTGGAAACTGAGAAAAACTGGTACTTACTCATTCATTATTTCTAGACAATGTAGTATAACACAGGGACATGGCACCTAAAACTGTAAAGCAACAAAGAAACTGCTTCCAGAATTCTCCCCGGCAGTCATTTTAAGTACTCTCATCTCTAATGGACTCATTCACTCTAAAACTCCTCTTTTTCCATCTATTTTTAAGATTTACTTATTTTATATTAGTACATAATGTTTACATTATGCAGTACATAATGTTTACATTCATTGTGTAGGGTAGGTACATGTATTTAACAGACCTTAATTCTTTTTATTTGCCTTTTCCCTCCCCTTTCTGCCTGCCATCATAGATTCCCTTCCCATTTGTAAAAAAAATCTCCCTGTTTCCTATTGTATATCTTCATTTTATTTTGAATAATATAGGTATCACATCTAAGTGAGGTCATACAGTGTCTTGTCACGGATGGCATATCACTTGGCAGAATGAAGATCTACAAAGTTCATTGATGTGTCAATATTTCCTTCTTTTGAAAGGCTAAATATTTCATTGTATTCATGAGACCTCTCTGTGTTTATTTATTCATCCGCCAGTGTACACATGGGTTACTTCCATACTTGGCCCATTGCGAATCATGTTGCTGGGTTCCTAGATGAAACCAGAGGAGAAGTTGTTCAATGTGTGGTAATCCCATCTTTAACTTTGGACTCACCGTTCTGTTTGCACAATTCCACCGTTTTACATCTGCAACATTTCTTTACGTGAGGATCCTGGCAGTGAGGACTCTGGTTCTTTGAGATAACTGCTAGGTGTAAGGCTTCCTTCCTTCTCCATCTCCCATTCCCCACTCTTCACTTGGGACTTTCTGCTTCCTCAGCTCATCCTTCTGGCCCTGGAGCTGTCCGTGGTCCTCAGGTTGTCCTGGACACACCCTCCGAAGTTTATCTGAATTTTTTTTCATAAAGTGTAATTATGAATTTGCCTAATACAGAGCTTATAGAGAAAACATATGTGGGGGTTTCCACAAAGATAGAATTACAGCAGAGATGAGGCCTGGGGATTGGTGTTCTATAAAGTTTATTTGCTATTTAGCATCAAGTAACAGAAAAATAAGATAGGACGTTTTAATTATCCTGACAGATTTTCAAAGCACAGACATTTGAGGCTGTCTGATAGGAATATCAGATTAGTTAAAATCACCAAGAAGAGCAAATACATCTATTCTAGGCAAAAAAAATTCTCATTTTTAAAAAATGGCCTTTGCTTTCTCTCCTATGATTTTACTCAACGCATGTCATTTTAGTCTGTAAACAGTACAAGAGAAAATAAGTTCAGGGAGAGTGGTTCCCTTTGTAGCATGTTTGGGGATACTTACAAAGTGAAATCCTCCCTGCCCCTGATATAAACTGGCCTCCAGGAGGTGTGAGAGCTGAAGGTTATCAAAAAGTATCCTTGAGGATACTGTGAGTGGGGAGGGCCCTGGAGGGGCACAGATGTGCAACAGCTTTCTAAACCAGTTGGGGAGACCTTTGATGTTAAAAGAGCTCTCCAGTATGATCCCCACAGAGGCAAGGAGCCCAGGCAGCCGTAAATGGATGAGCTGATCTTCCACACCATCAATGGACCAGGCTGTCCCATAGACAAACTGTAGGGGACTCAGAGCCCAGAAGCCCCAGTGGCAGGGGTGTCCTGAATCAGGTCGTGGGCACATTTAACAGGACATCTAACTTAAGCTGCACTAGGCTGAAGCTCTTAGAGCTGTTGATTGTCACCTTTCTGTCCACGGTGAAAATGGCCTTTCCAGTGTAGCTACTAAAGACTCCTCCAGTGTCCCCAAGGTCTGCCCATAGAGGGCTTACCCAGCTGTCCTCACTACTGGATTTCAAGTTTAACTGGCTTCGCTGCAATGAATTCTGACTGGTTAGAATTCTTTGCAAATTGTTTTCGGTCAAATTAATGGAGAATGAAAATACAAAACTTTATCTTCTTCCTTTAATGTGATATTTTATGTACAGAATTATGTTATAATAAAAATTCTCTGTGCTCTATAAAACAACTGATTTATAGCTTAGAAAGAAATGTCTTGGTGTGTTGGCTAACGCCAGCTGCTAAAGGGCAGTAAAATGTTTATATGTACAAGAATACACATCGAAATCATTCAATCTTGCAAAAATATTTTTAATATCTACTTGTCATTCCTAAAGAATGAGGATATAGTGTCTTCAAGATGTTTCTTTCCAAGACCTTTTACTCTTCCCCACTGTTTCTAAATGAACAGCTTCCACTTATAATTTTTAGCTTTCCTCACATTTTTACCACTCTCTATTTAAATATATAAATTTACACTGACATTCTATGTAATTATTCCAAAGAACTTAGAAGAATATCTAGTTTTGTGAAGTGGACAGCAGTTTTAAAGTAGTCTATCTGAGAGCACATTTATCTGCTACATTACTGAGTACCAAAGGTATAAAAATGTGAGTAAACAAAGTGACATGATTCTAAAAGAAAATAGGACACCAGACCTATGCATATCTCCCAAAAAAGAACCAATACAAAGATCTAATTTCACTGGACACTTACAACCATTCCTTTTACATGGAATTATTTTAATGCATGGTAGGACAGTTTAACTCTCAATATGGAATGAGATTAAATTAAATAATGAGAGGAAGCAATAGAGTTTCCATATGGAAAAGTTCCAATAAGCAACTGTGGGAAGAAAGGAAGGAAATAGGAAACCACCATCAGAAGATGCCACTAAATGATTGTTGCAGGCAATCATCATGAGGTACCAAAGCCAGTCAGGAAATGCCTGAGAAGAAACAAAGTATTTGTAAAACTCCAAACTATCACCCCTTCCCCCATGATGTTTACCAATCATCAATGGAAAGACTGAGGAGAAAGCTATGGACACCACATTGGCCAAATGATCAAGGTCAGGATCCCCAGTGGTGAGTTTTCTCCACATCAGCTCGCTTGCCCTACATTAACCCAAAACTAGACAACTTTACCATACATGCGTATTGAGGAACGTTTTACAAAGTAGCCCGCCAGTACCCATCAACAATGTCAGATTGTGAAAGACAGATACCGTGGAGCTGTCACAGACTGGAGACTAAGGATACATGACGTGTAGAGGCAGCCACGCGAGGCCCTGCTGTTTCTGTTGGATCCTGAAACAGAAAAAGGACATTATTGGAAACCTGTGAGAGCCAAATGAAGTCTCCCGGCTCATCGATAGCATTATGCCAATGTTAATTTTCAGTTTTACCTTCGTTCTGTGGTCATGAAAAGTGCTAACTTCAGAAGAAGCAGGATGAAAGGCGTGTGAGAACAATTTGGGCGACTCTTCTGTAAACCCGAAGTTATTTCAAACTTTAAAAAACTGGCCCCAAACTTGTTATGCTCATTTTTTTACAGTCTCTTCAGTGGGACCCCGGAAAACTCTACCACATCCTTCACCCCAATGGAAAGCTGGTGGCAGATATGACATGAAGAAAGGGTAGAAGCGGCGGCGCAGGACCCCAGAGGTCTCAGATAACTGATGCCATGACCAAGTCCTGCCAAGACGCCAGCTCCAGTTGAGGACTCCGGCCTTCGTGCAGACAGCAGGCTGATGCCACCTCCAATAAGCACTGGCAGGGTGGCGGTGACTGGAGGCAAGGTAAAAAGTGGTGCAGAGATGCTAGCCTAGGAAAGAAAACATTCCCATGAGACCGGTACCCCCACATCTTGCTTTAGGCTGTGCCTCCCGTCACACTCACTTCGCGCTCAGTCAGAAGCCACTTCGTTTCAAAGGGTAAAGAGAAAGCTAAGCCCAGGTCCGCAAGAGCGTCACTGTTCCTCTGCAGAAGCAAGGGGAGAGTGAGAGGTGCCTTTTACACCACTCGCTAGGCACCAAACAGGGGGCAGTTTTTACCAAAGGCAGGGTGGGAATGGGGGGACACAGAGGTGTAGAGAGGTGACCTCGGTGGGCACAGAATAGATACAGTAGCACATCTCTTTCCCTTTTTAATCCCTCTAAAATTGGACAAGAACTGAAAAAAATTGCAAGATGAAATATAAACCCTCACATGCTGCTAAGGGAGTGGTGTGGATCCAGGTAGAACAGATTGTCTGAGAAGTTCGCACAGCTCCCAAATCCCTCCAAGGCACTCCAGAAAGCTGTGCCCACGGGCAACAGTCCTCAGCAGGGTCACACTGCACCGGCTCCAGGCCCAGGCAAAGGTCCATAGC
>PVIC010010303.1:0-43628 GCA_004025085.1 Thryonomys swinderianus | reverse complement strand
AAAAAAAAAAAAAAAAAAAAAAAAAGAAACTCAAGCCATACAAAACTAGAACCTTGCTAACATTGTTGCACATAAATGTTTTTGTCTCTGTCCCTGTTCTTCCTCCAAGAAGTGATAATTTGTAAGAAATTAGTATGTATTTGATATGCAAATCTCACTCACTCCTTGAAGCATATGAGCTTTAAGTCGTCTTGCATACGCAAGGATGTGTTCCTTCATCTCTTTTATGTACAACTCTTGTCCCTACCCTTGTCTCAGCTTGGGACTTTCTCCTTCTTCCACTGAGGGCACAGTTCTACTCTCGAGAGTTTATGTTTTAAATATATTCAGGGCTTCTACGGGACATATCTCCAAGACAATATGAGTACCGAGCTTCACAATGATTTATGTTCCTGAAATACTATATTTTCCCCTAATTTTAGGGGGGGAAATTACCATGACCAGTAAGCTCCCCTAATACACCTTAGCTATACAAATAGCTCCCCAAGTAACCCTGATGGCTCCCTGAAGTCAGTACTCTTACTAATTTTAATTTCTACATTAACTGGCACCGAGTAATTGTGTAGATCAATTGAATATGGCGTGAGATCTCAGTGCTCAACGTGATCAGTGTGCAATGATCAGACTGTGGAATGGACATTCTATCACTTCACACGTTTATCATTTTCTGGGTGGTGACAACATTCAAAAGCTCTACATTAACAATGTTGAAATAAACAACATACAATTATATATGGCTCCTGATTTAGATGTTGACCATACTAGCTCTTTATACAGAGCAAATCATAAGTTTTCTATTTTATTTACCCCTTGTATAATTTTAGATGTCAAATTTAAGTATGTGATAAACGTTTACTTTTGGAAAGAGGCATATCCATCCATCCATTTATGTAAGAGTTTACTATCATTCCAAGTTTATTTGTTGAAAATTCTCCCATTGAAATCCCTTGGCACCTTTGTAGCAGGTTACCTAACCGTAAGTGTAAGACTTTCTTTGTGGGATTACTTTTCCCCCCTGGACCTATGTGCCGTCTCCCCAGCAAAAATCAGTGGAGCTCTTTAACAATTTTTGAAATCAAGTCATGCTAGTCCAACACTTTGTTATTTTCAAAACTTCTTTGTATACCAAGGATCCTTCTAATTTCCATAAAATGTTTAGGAGCAGCTTTTAAGTTTCCATTTAAAAATTGTGTTGGATTTTATTAGGTTTTCCACCTAATCCATAGAAAAGCTTGGTAAACATTGTCCTCAGTACAATTTATTATTGCAATTCATGAAAATTGAAGGTCTCTATTTAAATATTTAACATTTTTCTAAAATCCTGTATAACATTTAGTGTAGAGATATTACATATTTGTTAATTGTATCCTCAGTATTTTTCTCAATGTTATCATTAATGAAACATTAATTTTATATGGAGCAAGAATGGCTATACATCTAACATTCCCTTTATTTTTATGTATTGTCCTTGTAGGTTGTGACCTTCTTGAAGTAAATGATTAATTCTACCAAGAAGTCTGTTGATTCCTGTGTGTGTGTGTGTGTGTGTGTGTGTGTGTGTGTGTGTGTGTGTGTGAAACAGGGCCTTGCTTTGTAGTTTAGGCTGGCCCTAAGCTCACTATGTAGCCCAGGCAAGCCTTGAAGTCATCAATCCTCCTGCCTCTTAATATTTTTAATGGTGGTGTTATTCTATAAAAAGTCAGTTGAACTTATTTATTTTCCAAATTATGTGGATCTATTTTTTTTTAACAAAATGCAGTAGCTAGAATGTTTAGCATGATGTTGGATGCCAATGTCATGGACAGACATTTTGTATTCCTTGTGATATTACATTTTATCTCTCATCAAATAAAATGCTGACTATAGGTTTTGCCGTTACCATGATCAAGTTAAAGAGGTTTCCTTCTGTTCCTAGTTGGATGTGAGTTTTTATTTAAAATGACTGTATGGCTTCTCAGTATGTTTAATATTTTGTTGAAATAATTGTGTAGCATTAATAGCTTATCATCTTAATATATCTGTTCTTTTAGGAAGTCTTTGTACTTTAAAATGGTTTTGCATTCTTGCCATAAGACTCATTTAGTCATGAAATATAATACCTTTTATACGGTACAAGATTCTGCATGTTAATATTGCAGATTTTTGCCTATATGTCATTGATTCATAGTTTTCTTGGGTGGCTTTAGTATCAGACTAATACTATCTCTCTAGAGTGAATTGTGACAAGTTTCTTCCTCATTTCTCCTGAAAGATTTTCTAAGGGTTGATATAATTTCTTCTTTAAATTTTTGATAGAACTCTCCATTGAAGTCATATGAGACTTGGCCTTTCCAGAAAAATTTTAATTACTTACCAACTCCATTGTGTTATATTTTAAATATAATTTTACTCATATTCTTTACGGTTTTATTAATTTGCATCTTTAAAACAGGTATTGGTTCTCTCTTTTCTTTCTGCCTTTCTTTCTCTTTCTTTCTTTCTTTCTTTCTTTCTTTCTTTCTTTCTTTCTTTCTTTCTTTCTTTCTTTCTTTCTTTCTTCTCTTTATCAGCACTGGGGATTGAACTCTTGCCTTCCTGCTTGCAAGGTAGGCACAATAAAACTGAGCTAAATCTCTGGCTCCATTTAAGGTGTTTTTAAAGAAAAAAATGTTTAATTCCAAGTGCATAAATCTGAGAGTTAGAATTCTTTGGCAAGATCCAAGTTTTCCTCTGATGCCATTTATTAAAATACTTCATTTCCCTAAGCTTCTAGTTTATCATTTTGCCTTTGACAACTTTTGCATATCAAAAATTAAGAGATTCTATCAATATAGGAATAGGAAAATATGTAGCTGAATGGTCATAAGTTTAGTTGTTTACCTCTGGATGTTTCATTTTAAAAATTCTGGTAACAGGGCCGGAGATTTAGCTCAGTGGTTCCAGTGCCTGCCTCACAAGCACAAGGTCCTGAGTTTGATCCCAATAACTACATACAATGCTGGGCGTGGAGACTCACGCCCACCAGCCATCAACACCACATACCACAGTGCCAGGCGTGGTGGCTCATGCCTGTAATCCCAGCACTCTGGAGGCAGAGGCAGGAGGATTTCTGAGTTCCAGCTTGCCTGGGCTACATAGTGAGCTGAAGACCAGCCTGAAATACAAAGCGAGACCCTGTCTCAAAAAAAAAAAAAAAATTCTGGTAACAGTATTAGCTGCATTAGTTTTTTTTTTTTTTTTACATGATTCTTTTGTTCTGCTTAGAAATATCACATATTCAAGACTTTAAAGTATTTATCCTAACACTGTTCCTTGTTCTATTGCTCCAAGAGCAAACAGTATGAATAAATAGCAAATACAAAATTTCATATTTTAAGCCTTTTGGAAAGTCACATGGTTCAAGAAACAGAACTTTGGCAGTTACACAATCTTTTTGTCTCACCACAAATCCATGAAGTTTTTATGATCTGTAAAAATAATAAACATGTTAGGAATTCTGGGATCATTACCAATGCTTTTTGTAAAATATTATATTAACCCTATTTATTTTAGCTCTCTTAATGTAATGAATTAGTAATCATTTAAAGGTTATAATTTAATACTATAGCTTCCAAGTGATTCTCTATAATTTCTGAAAATAGTTGATATATCACAACTTTAAATGTAAATAAATCTCTCTCCATGTACCTCCATACAGTCACAGATATTTCCTGAGGTTTTTCAGACTAATACATGGAGAATATATAATCTCATCTCGTAATTACTATTTTGTTTCATTCTGCTCGATTTTCTTCATTTTGTATGGGAGTGCATTTATTCATTAAGTGGATTTTAATACTTAAAGTTCACAACCCACAAATAGAAAAATAATATAAATTAAATGTGATTGGCGTTTAAAACATGTACCTCATAGAATTCAAAATTAGTCAATCTTATTAAGTTGGCATGCTAATATTATTAGGCAGTTATTCACAGAAGACTAGCGTATGGCACACTGAAAGTTATTCTGTAATACAAATAGAAAATTGGAGGATCATATTCTTGCCTGTTATCATACTGACCATGTCCCTGTATCTTTCTCTAATACAATGATGTACAAGGTAAAATGGTGCATAGACAGATTCTTTTTATCATTTTGACAGCTTGCATTTATGTCAGGTATGTTTCAGGGCCTCTTTACTAACTGCACAAATGTAGGTTTGGTAGATTTCTAGGATTCCAATAGGGGGAAAAAAAAAATTACAAGTCGAGTGGCTTAAAACAAGAGCATTACCATCTCCAGCTCTGGAAATTAGACATGTCAAGTTGAAGGGGCTGCAGGACCTCACTTCTTAAGAAATCTGGGAGGAAAATTTTCCTTGTCTTGCCCTGTTTTCTGGCTGGTTATCTCTGGCATTCTATGTCTGTGGCTGCGTAACTTCAATACCTTTGTTCATCATCACACAGAGCACTTCCTGTGTGCCTCTTCCCATGATTATCTGCTTGGAAGGACTTTGACCATATTGGATTAATGGTCTTCCTTACCCCAGTATGACCTCATCTTAACTAATTACATCTACATCAACTTTATTCTGAAGTAAGGTCATATTATGAGGCCTGAAAGAATAGTACTTCAATATGCACATTTAAGGGTGGTGGAGTTCAATCCATGCCACTAGAACATTCATTTTGTTCTCACATACTGTTGCATCCTATTTTATTTTTTTTTGTTGTTAAATATCAGAGTTATATCAGCTATAGCAGTATTTTCAGGAAATTTGGAGAAAGGTGAGTACATGAATTTAGGGATATCAGGTTAAAAAAAAAGAAATGTAGGGAAGCTGAAGGAGGGAAATATATTTAATTTGCACCATCAGCAGATTCTGTGTTGGGGTTGCACAGCTCAGACTCATCAACCATGCACTCGAGAGCCCTGCTCTACTTTGTTCTGAACTCCTAACTTTGACACAGAATCTCACATTTTCAATTGTCCTCTCTTTTGGCCTGTAAATAATTCCAAATTCCTAAAGGCATCAATTCCAGAGTTGCAAGTCTAGCTGGGCTTGCTGTTGTTTAGTTGTATTTGCAAGAATGCTGAGCTTTAGATTAAAAAAAAAAAAAAAGAAGAAGAAGAAGAAAAGAAGAAAATCCATCAGCTGCTTGGGTTTCCCCCACTGAAGGAGAGGCCGGAAAATAAATGTTTGCACCTTTAATGACCTCCATTGTCCTGACTTCACAGAATCCCCAGCGGGCGGCTAATCCTTTGGAACAATACAGTACAGATGTTTCACAGGATAAGAAGGCTAATTCCAGACCAATCAGGGTCACTCCAAATGTCAGCACACCAAAATAAAGTTAAAATACAGGGCTAACAGGCACAGCCTCAAAAGTTCAGTCCCCGCATGGCTGGGTCATTCTACTGTAATAAGGCAATGCTCTGCTTTGTTCAAGGCTTTGGTAAATTTGTTCTTAGTGAGGATTGTAGGGTGTTGCCACATATTTGCAGGGCTCAGTAATTTTAGAAATTTTCTCATAGGTAAAAGTATTCAACATGATCTGAACTTGTACAGCTTCCTTTATTTCTCTGTGGAAATTACCATGAGGCAAACCTCAAGACATCATTGTTTATTACCTGAATAATAAATATTTCAGTTGTGTTCAGGAAATCAAAGCAAAGTTTGGAATGAAGTGGGTAAAAAGTCCCCAAATCTCCACTGTTCAATGAATTCCATTTGCTTAACAGAAAAACAGTTGCATAATTTGCTGGAATTATCCAAGTAAATTCTGTAAATTACTAATATTTGTGTGTTTGTGGGAAAAATAATTGTAGTAGCATTACTGGCGACCAGTTTTTGAAATAATGTCACCAATGAATAAGTGAACTAGGTATTAATAATAAATACATTACACTGATTTATTACATGTTTGATTTTAGGATTAATATATTTTCTTGACTATAAGAGCACATAGTGTGTGTGTGTGTGTGTGTGTGTGTGTGTGTGTAGGGGAGAAATAGCAGTATATATACAGGCTGTATGGGCTATACAATGTAATTATAAGAATTTCTCACATTAAAAAGTAAAGAAGTCTATGTTAAGGAAGACAAAATGCAGAAATATTAAGTGATATATGTAACTGCTATTTTAATGGAGTGCAAAAAGATGATTTTCTAGCTTTTGGAATATTTTGGATGTGGATGTTTTGTTTTTACTATTTTAAAGGTGTTGATAAATTATTATTTAAGTTGGTAAAAGTGAAACAATTCATCTGTTCATGAATTAGCTTCATTTTTTTCCTTCATAAATCTAACTCAATTTTGAATTTTGTGGCTCAACTTCTAATCAGGTAGAAGTGTTATCCTATGTGTATCAGGTGATGGACAGTCATTCCACAGATTTTCAAAGATTTGAATGAAAAGGAGTTATTAAAACAATAATTGGGGGAAAAAAGTTCATATCAGATTATCCAGTTGGTCACTGGGAAAAACTGCTTCTTGTAGCAAGTTTTCAGCTGAATTTATAGGTCTAAATGAAAATAAAATATAACAATAAAATATAAGATAACAATAAAAATATAGCTATCTCTATTTAGAGAGGGAAAAACAGTAATTATGTCCCATAGTTATATTGTAATACTGTTTTGTTCACAGCGACTATAGACTGTCACTTCCGCTCAATGCTTCTGTTTTATGCCAAGTTCAACTGTCTTACCAGAGAATACTAGCCATGTAGGGTTTGGCTATTCTGAACTTATTAAGTGAAATAAATAGGTCACAGATATGTAAATATCATATCTTTTCTCTGGTATGAGAAAGAGAACCTGTAGATATAAACGAGTTCTAGAATGTATGATGGATTTTTGTGAAACAGGAAATATTCAAAGGGAATGTAGTAGGGGAAAGTAATGAGGGGAAAGAATAAATATGACTTGAAAAGAAAAAGAAAGCATATGTATATAGGGGTGGGGGGTAGTGGGGTGGGTAGGGATATGGGTAAAAATGAGAATTAACTCGTGTCACCTACTCCTACAAATTCCCCAATGTTCAGTGTGATTGTGAGCTGTATAAAAAGTGTACCAATAAAGAATTCAATTTAAAAAAATGTCTTTGCTTACCTTTCACTAGTTGAAGCTCAAGATAGAGAACGGATTTGGATAATGGAAAGAAAAAAGTATGTCTCTTTAGATTATGTGTCCTCTTTCTGGACACTCAGCTTCTGTGTAGAGGTTCAGTAATCTCTGGGAACAAATAATTTCCTGCTGACCAACTACTGTTTGGACAATACAAGGGTCTTATCTGTGTCAATGAAAAAACAAAAGAAAATTGTAAGAAATACGTACTCTGACTCTCCTCATGTCTCTGTCCACACTCGCTCTTTTTTCCTTCCTCCCTCAGTCTTTCTGTGGATACATCATCCTTTCTATTGAACTGGCAAAGTACTTTTGCAGTTAAGAATATTTCACTGTGAAATGGGACTTCAAAGCACAGCAACAGAAACTCTTCTCGTGAACCAACTCAACTAACTAATCCATCTGCTGTTATTATACATCATTTCTCCAAAACAATTATCATTTTTAAGGAGAATTTTGTTATCACCCTTTATCACTCTTGGTAGCTCATTTGTCTTGATTTTGTTACAGGGGTATTAATGGAAGTTTGTAACTCTCTCCTATAGTTTAGCTTTACTAAATAACAGCCAACGTGTTAACACATTATTTTGTTTGTTTGTTTTTTCTGTTGTTGAACCAAAGCTGCCCACATGCAAGAGGACAGCAACGGTGGAGCTAAACTCTCACATGGTGATGGAGTGAGCTTGTTTACTTGCAGAAGATAATCCATGTGGCCTGTAGCAGAGTTACCAGTCTCCTGTGGTTTGTACGAGGCACTCACACTCCAGTTTAAGGTCAGTGTAAATCTTGACAGCTGAAAATGCTGTAGAATAATTGGAGCCAACAAACTTGATCTAATAATGTTCATGTGAGCAGCTCACACAGAAGGGATGTGGTCTTTGCACTTGAAAAGGGCCTTATGGAACATAAAGAACATTCTTGAAGAGTGCATTGGACTGTTCACTTAGTTGATTACGCTATTCCCATGAAAACCTGAATTCCAATCTTTGGGAAAAATAATATGTATGAATAGCTAAGCCAAGTTAATATAAACTAGAAAAAACAGCCAAAAAGTCATGCAAGGATCTTCAGAGGAAAAGAAGCGACACTTTTATAAGTCTAAAAACATTTGAGGACACAGTGGGAAGGAAAGTCAGTATTTGGTACTCATTGGTCCTATGCAGAGTAGAGATAAATTAACTGTTTATAATTTCTTAGGAGCAAAACTCAAGAGTGGGTCTGCTCAATTCAACAGATTTCACATTGAAAAATATTGAAAAATGTATAGATTACCACCATAAATACAATACAAATCAGTAAAGTGGAAAAAATGCTACCTTAAATGAAATCAAGTTGAACAGAATTACATTGAGATATTTTTGGTTTTCTGCCTGATCAAATCCTTTTTTCCCCAAAAATGTGTTTTATTTCATCCATTCTGAAAAGACTTGTCATGGGTTTCTTGAGCTATTTTGTAATTTGGTTCTTTAAAGCTTAGGCTAATAAGAAAACTATGCATAAAGATAACTAAGTGAATATTTATAGTATCATCCATCATTTATGAGGACAGATCTTCATATTCTCGGAAATTTTGCTTAGCACCACAGTGAAAGAGAAAACTTGTTTGAAACAATAAGATTTTTCTGTTCACGTGCCATATTTCCTGATCCATTGTGTTTGGCGCTGCTGTAAAATCCATCAGCAACTGTGACAACTTTTATCACTTCCTGAGCTCTTGCTCACAGGAAACAAACACAAACACAGGGGTTTAAAAAGGGAAAACGACACTTCGCCATTTGAAAAATAGAAAATATGCATTTAACACTTATCTGTTATCTTTCTTTGTCAACAGACTGGGAACTTATCTGAAATATCCACAATGTCTATATTATAATAGATCAGATGGGCTTTCATCTCAGAGATAAAATGCAGGATGTTCTTTTTGGTTTTGAGTCTCTGCTCCTTGCTAACAATAGCATGTAGGGCTTGTAAGTACATTTTAAAAATAAGTTGAACCACTGTATATGAATTTAAGTGTGTGTGTGTGTGTGTGTGTGTTCACTGGATAGAAGGAAAATAATGGTAACCAAGATGTAAACTTAGAAACCATGCTAAGATATTAACTTCCAGGGAGCAGCTATTTTAATTACACTAAGTTGTAAGTAATTTTCAATCAATAACCCTATATAAAAAATGACTCACAAAGCATCATCTCTTAAAAATATTTTATTCATGTTTTTTTAAATCAAATACATAATATTTCTTTATACTATGTTTGAACAAGTAAACATATAGGTAAAAAGTTATAAAGTCCACAGGTATTTATGGTCTAACACATTGATCTTTCATGCCTTGGACTGAAAAACAGAACCAAACCGCATGTTTCCTGTGCTGTATATGCCAAGGGAGATCAAGGTTAAAGTTTAGAGCCTGCCCATTGGAGTGGTTTCCCTGAAATAGACCCAAATGCTACTGTCACGGTACACACCTCCCAACTCTATTTGCAACTAAATGCACAAGTCTATTGATATCTAAATCTTTTAGGTTTCATTGTATCCTGAATGTCCTACATTTGCTTATTTAGAACAGGCATGCAAAAGCAATACCAAAGCATTCTATCATTAAATAAAGTGGTGCCAGTCATATTTAAGCATTGACTCTGTTTGATCATTAAACATCAGAAACATTGAGTAATAAAAGATTGCAGAACTAAACTGTTTTTTCTTCAAACAAGCCCTCAATTTAAAGTGTTAAGAAATCAAGGAGCCAGTCCAATCTTGGCATATTCAAACAGAAATCCAAAGTAAAATAAAAGACAAAGATGAATAAAAACCGGTATAAAGAGCCCTATTGAAAATTAACCATAAAAGGATGATGTACAGACTATTTTTAGATTTCCATGGTATATATTAGAATATAGAAAATAGACAATAATAATTGACAAATACATTCTCTATCCATGTAAAAACAAAATATTGAAAAAAAATTCCTACATTTATAAACTGAATGTAAAAGTATAAGAATGCCAAACTTCTACAGAACAACTACTGGTGTTAAAATAAAAGAAATAAGTCATGTTCTAATAAAATAAAGAAAGCAAATCAAGGTCACAAATAGTAGAAGAAATATTTGGATAATTTAAGGAGGTAGTGAGAATGTTTTAATAGAAAACCCATAAACCATGCAGCTCAATGTGGCAGGGAATTATCCATCAGTAGACAACATGTAACATATTGTCCATGTGTTGTTCATTCATTTTATGTATATATAGCTGATTCTCATTATTTATGGTTGTTACATTCCCTAATGTTAACTTGAACACTGGATTAGCAAATATGAAACATTATTCCCATAAGAAATACCAAGTTCATTTCTTTCAAGCTTGTGGTCCTGTTTTTGTCAATGAGTCAATACCTAACCTCCCGCTAGGCATGTCTGTTTAATGATTCCATATTTAGTGTTGTTGAACTCACAGCCAATAGCACTGTAATTCATGCCAGAACAAATCTTATCTAACATATATATTTTCTTCATAAGACATATTACATCCTTCTTGAATTTAAGAACAGCAGACAGCACTTCAGTACTATGTTTTGGAGCTATTTTAAAATGTGAAATCAACAAGCGTCACAAAACACAAAAATGCAAAGAACATGCTTCTAAATAGACTATGAAAAGGACATGTGTCTATAGCATGATGGTTGCCGAGCAAGAAGGCAGAGTGTTAGCTTGTTTTTCCTCTGCTGACAACACGCGTACCAGATCTTTTTTTCCCGTCTGTGTGCATGTACTTAAATTGTCATAAAAGGATCTCAAGTGCTATTTTGAAGGTGAATTTTTAAAAGTTCCATAAAATAATAATAAGGACCGACTGTACTTATTGAGAAACCTCCATATCTCCAAAGACCATGCATTTTTTACAGTCTCCATTTCACTGGCACTCTCAACAGTTACATGCCATCAAATCATCCATTGCTTTTTGCAACTTCCAATTCTTTTCTCCCTCTGGACATGAAATTCTCCTTTCAAATCTCCTCTTGCCCCCATGGCTGCCCTTTCTTAGCATGTTTAGTGGATCCATTTTTCTCTAACAGATGTTTAAATATTGCAACTTGTTTAGGATCAGCCTCAAGCCTTCTTGTCCTCTTAGTTTATACTTTCCCTACACAATCTTTACTGTGCTCGGAAGACTTCCAACTTCTGTCACTAGTTCGAGTCCCTCCCCTGCTCTACTGATGTCTGTATGATGGATGAGTACACGATTTCATTGCAGTGTTTCTAAGCACCTGGAAATCAATGTACATAAAGTTGAATTCATGGTCTGTTCTCTGAAAACTGAAACCTGTACTTTGAAGAATTTATGAGAGAAAGAAACTTGTATACCATGAAGCCTGTGGAATATTTTGAAAGTGATTTTATGTACAAGATGGCAAATGTAGTCTTTTTTCTTTTCTTTTTTCTTCTTCTTCTTTTTTTTTTTTTTTTGAGACAGAGTCTTGCTTTGTAGTTCAGGCTGGCCCTCAGCTCACTATGTAGCCCAGGCAGGCCTGGAACTCAGCAATCCTCCTGCCTCTGCCTCCTGAGTGCTGGGATTACAGGCGTGAGCCACCATGCCCGGGCCCTGTGGTATGTGGTATTGATTGTTGGTGGGTGTGAGTCTCTATGCCCAGCATTCTATGTGGTTACCAGGATTGAACTCAGGACCTTGCGCTTGCAAGGCAGGCTCCGGAACCACTGAGCTAAATCTCTGGCCCTGGCAAATGTAGTCTTTGTCATAGTTTGGGTCTTTGACACCTCCCAAGGGCCTGCCTGTCAGCTTTAAGATCTACTCTGGGGTCTTTGAGAGGTAGAGGAAACTTTAAGGGAATGGCCTCATGAGAGATTTTTCTTGTCACTTGAAATATTCCCTCAAGGAAATTGTGGAGCTCTACGCTTTCCTCTCTCTCATGGCACGAGCCTGCTGTCTCTCACATATGCTCCCTGTCTTTGTATCCAGCCTCACTACAACCCAAAAGCAAAAGGGCCCCTCGATTATGAAGTGAAAGTTGCAAAACTGAGGTCACATGTGTTAATCACTTGTCTTTTGTTACTGAGAAAAAAACCCCAGACACCCGAAGTTAAGAGTGATGGGGCTATTTGGCTTATGGTTAGTAAAGGTTTCAGCTCATACATGGCTGGCTCTGAGGTTGGGATGGAAAGCAACAATTTCCGAGGAGAAACAAGGAGGCAAAAGTAACAAGAGAGGCTTCTACAGCATCTTCCTGCCCCTTTTATTTTATTCACACTGGGAGGGTGGGGGAGGGGGATAGGGTGGAGCCAAACTAATGACCCATGTGTAGCGGTTCAGGAAGCACACCCTTAACCACCGCCCCCCCCCCCGCCATCACACTTTCCAGGTTCAACTACCTGTGACAAAGAGAGTCCTAACTCATCTACATGAACCTTTCCGAGGCCATCTAAACACAAACCAGGGACTCCACATAAATCCTATAACTTTATCAGTAGATTATCACAAGTGCTTATTGTAGAAACACAAAGCCAACTAACACAGTCCTTTTTTCAATAGGAACATTTTACTGCTTTTTTATCAAAGCAAAATGCAGACAAGAAAATTTAAGGTCCAGCAATATATAGAATTCATATTCCCAGGACCAGGGCCATGCAATCATTGAGCTATGTTAGGGTCATCTTTATTAGTAAAACATGTCATTATGTGACCTGGCAAAGGAAAATATGTTAGTTTCCTTAGGTTTCTTTCTGATAAACTAAATATTCCATTACTAGGTAAGACATAACATGTACAATCTATAAGTCTTAGTTTACTGACTTGTAATGAGTAAACTAAATTAGGTAAAATAATATTTTTATGATTCCATATTACTTTTAAATGAGAAAATAATATTATCTATATACTATCATAAATACTGATATTCTTTTCTATAAATCTAATGTATTTTCTTGATAAAAGAATAAAGGCACTGCTTGTACAGACCAAAGCAAGTACTCAGGGGAGATAAATGGATTATATCAGTGAGGGTTCACATTTCAGCATTTACTCATCAGGGGAAAACTCAATGTTCTGATTAATATAGACTTCGAATATCCAAGCTGTAGATCCTGGACTCTCACAGGTATTGATTAACTATTTTTAAATGAATTGAAAAGGTATAGATGACTGCGGAAAAGATCATTTATTATATTTCTGGGTAGGCGATGTGTCTTTTTCCATACACAGAATAAAATTTTGTAACAGTACCAATGTAGTAACTCTGTAACCTATGGCAGTTCCTTCTAGTGTCTCATAATAGCTGATTAATCTAGTTTACGACATTTGTGCTACTTTTTCTGAATCTGTGTAATACTTAGTGGGAGGTAGAGAGCCAGATACAATTTTACACAGGAGGACAGTGTGGTAATATAACACATCTTATTCTATGAGTCTTTAAAAATAACTATCAAAACGAGGTACTTATATTAAAAGTTTGGAAATTTGGACAAATGTATACATATAGAATGAAATATAAGGCCCTCGACAGCAGTTTTATCAACACACTGTATTTCTCATTATAACGTTATTTGTTGAAATAAGCCTACCCTTTAGATAGGTTCAATATCTAAAGAGTGATCAAAAAACAATGAATGTTTAAATAAAAATAATTTTTTTTCAGTAAAAGACACATTCTCCTTATTCTCCCACAGAATTCCTCCCTCCATTTGAAATCATTTATCTCATCATTCTTGCTACTTTCTAGAACAGTTTACAGTTTATGTTTATGGTGATTTCTGCCAAGTAAAAACACGACAGTGTATCCTCATTAATCTTATTTACTGTATCTGGCACCGTATGACTTCTGGCTCTTCTCCAAAGTTAAAATGACAATGAAAAGTAAACATTTTGGATCCAACACAGGACATAAAGGCAGCTATGACAGTGCAGTTAGAGACACTCATGAGAGAGGACTGAATTATTTAGAGAGTACCAAAACGATCACTTAACTGGGTTCAAAGCGAGGGAGGCATTTTCAAAGAGATTAATGAAAAATGAGTCTTTTACTGCAATGATTTTTCATTCAAAAATTCACCATAATTTTGATCACACTTTATATGTTTTCTCATCTAACTGCCCCCTAATATTACATCAGAGTTTTCAGATAATTTGATGCTCCACCGCCTTCTGTCCCACAGTTCTAATTTATGCTAAATCCTTAGAAACTAGTCTGTACTTAGCAAAAGAGGGTAGAACTGACAGCTGTTTCTTAAACAGCTGAAAAGATAATCTAATATAGTATTAAATGACATGATTTTCACTTTCTGTTGACTTCATTGAGTCATCAAATAGCTAAATCCTGTGATATAAATAAACTACGCCTATATATTTCGCTACACTGTTCAATTATATGAGATCCTTGAAGTCAAAAGCTTTTTATTTCCTTGGCCGCAGTGTTATACATCCACTGGTCGAAATTTTCTTCTCTTCCTAAATTGCAAGATCCTCTCATCGTCCCGTCTAACCTAAGAAAGAGAAGAAAGAGGTGGTAAATGTTTGCAATGCCTTATCTAGAGGTACATGCCAAATGAGAAAAAAGTAATCACAAAACTGTGGAATGATTCTGCTCCTTCCCCCCTTATAACCACAAAAATGAGACCCGGTAGAATTCTTTCATGCAATGAAAAACTTGCAAGTTTCTGAGGAACCTAGTTTAGGAACATCCTAACTCACAGTTTCATGATGCTAACAGTGTGATGGGAGAACTGATTGGATACCTAGAAAGTTTACTAGATCAAATCCAAACCAGTAGTCTAGAACAGGCAGTCCAGAAGTACATCCAAGTGTCTATGACAACTTAATATAATCCAAAGGTTTGATCTCAAATGAATGAGGCATAAAATTATTTTTAAATGGTGTCTCAAGTGGACCTAGTCAATGGTAAAATGGGGTTAACATTCTGCATAATACACTAGTATAAATTCCAAATATGTATTTAAAAAGCTCAAACTAATCATTAAATTTTAAAACCTGGTTCATTTTTTGATAGTCTAAGCTAACAGAGAAGAATTTGCCAATTGTAATTCAAAGTAAAGAGACAAAATTTTTGAGTACAGTTTATTGTACAAATAGAATGAAAAATGTTATTTTGCACAGGGAAATATATCACAAAGTAAAATAACTGAGCTATAATAAAAATCTCAACATATAAGGTATCACCATGAAGAAAAACATGAGAGAAATTAAGAAATGTAGAGCCTTTTTTTCTCTTTAAATTGTGACTAGTCTTTATTTCAAGTATGAAGAAAAATTTATAAGAGATTCAAATAAATTGTTTCTCTATCAGATGTGTCAAATAATAGTTTTCTTTACCAGGATCAGTTTCATTTAGTCATTTTTAGGATTTCAGTAAAATTAAAGTAACTGATCTTAAAGTAATTATAATATAAACTTTGTTGTTTAGATTTACTAAACTACAGAAAGCACAAAAGATGTGAAGAGACTTTATATAGAAATAAAGTAGTTTACAGAGTTGTGATCCTATTATACACTAGATAAAAAATAGAAACCACCTCCTACATTTGGAAAGAAAATGCAATCACTGAGATAGGACGATATTGTTATGAAGCCAGTCAGCATTCTCAGCAGAGAACACAATGCAAAATACACAACTTGCCTTGCAAAAAGCACCAGGAAAGGGATTATAAAAATACTTACAAAAATGTTTACAGTTCAGAAATGATATTGGGCAGAGTAAACCCTAAAGATTTGGGATATCACATTAGCATAGACTTTAAATTATCTAACTATTAAGTCTAAAAGAGAACATTTTATTTTCCTGAAGCAAATTTGGGCTTTTGGATGCTATTGTAAAACATGATAAATTCTACAATGATTTTCACAATTTCTGTTGTTTAACTTTTTTTCCCCCAGACCACATAATTAAAAATTTGAAGTAACTGAATGTGGTATGATTAAATCACTTGAAGTGTTTGAATGTGGGATTCATTCAAATTAACTCAAATATAGTTAATTTGAGTGAAATTATTTGTAAATTATAAAAATCATAATTATGTAAAATAATGATTATATTAAGTGACATGTCATCCAATAAACTACCAATAACTACAATGGCTCTGACATGTCCAATACGATAGAAACAATGGCTTTAGGAAATGGAATAGCTGTAAAAGTATATATATTTATTACTTTTTAAGTGTAGTTTATTTTGTCATTTCAATTAAAATGAAAACTCGTAGAAAAACAAAACATTTACAATTCCATTACTCGGGCTGGGGATTTAGCTCTGTAATTCTGGGCACAAGCTCAAGGTCCTGAGTTTGATCCCTGGTAACCAAATAAATAATAAATCAATAAATAAGCCCATACCTACATACATACATGCATACATGCAGTTCCATTACTGAACTATAGCTGATGTTCTCAGCACCCAAAAGAGACTTATCTTTGTGCTGTGTCACATTTATGAAGGATTCCATCAAAAGTCAAAGAACCCCAGGAGAAGGGGAACCCCGAGAACTCTGGGGACAGAATGAGCAACTCCAGCACCCACATAAGGCTTTCTGTTTCCAATATTGTCTTTATCCACTCAGATCATCTGGACTTGGATACAGAAATGGAAAAATAAATGGTATTTAACATTGGGGGATAACAGTATTTCCATGTTCCTCGAAACAGAGAGATTAATGATAAAATACATGTTTTTAGCTGCTTCCAAATTTAGAAACAATTTATTGCAGTATGTGTCAAATCCGAAAAAAAAAAAAAATCTCAGCCCATACAATAGTACTACAGGTGTTCTCTGGCAACTTGTGCTTTTTTTTTTTTTTTTTTTTTTTTTTTGGCTTCCACGTGGATTTGCTTTAATGATAAAGATAATGAAGGTATTTTCCTCTCAAAAGATATCCACAGGAAAACTGCCCACAGGAGACATTTCATTCAACACTGAATTCAATGTGGAAAGTAGTAGCAGCCGTGAGAGGCTTGTCCAACTGTTCTAGGAAACTCCGTATGATACAAGGGAATAGTTTATCCACACGTGACAGGTTTTCTTATTTAGAATTTGGCTGGCAAGGTTGAGCAAAGCATTACACCCAATCAAAGATCCAGTGTAGTGAGTGCCAGGGGAGGGAACACATCTGACTGGCTCCAGAAAGTCAGAGTTGAGAGGTCACGGTGTGGATTAATGAAGACCATGGTGTTCTCATCATGGTGTTTCAATCATGAGGATGCTAGAGAAGGGTCTGACTGGCCAATCTCAGTCCCAGACACACAGATCGGACAGTCCCAATAAACTAAAGAAGCTCGCACACATTTCCATTTCAGAGTCTGACGTTAAACAAGAGCCCCAGAACACGATGATTGGAACAATAAAGCAGCTGAGGAGCTGTCAATCTACAATGACATACTTAATAAAGATTTGAAAACACTTGACTTTCAGCCCACATCCTGTGAAATGAAACACGGAGAGAAGCCTGCCATGGGCAACGTAGTCCTGGACTCCATCTATTAGGAAGTTGACTTCAAAAAGCAGAATTCTGTCTCTCAAGGTACTCTGAAGCCCAAATTGTGAGTCAAAAAAGCATTAGATGAGAAGCTGAAAAATATCAAGGTGGCCTGTCATGGATGACACGGGGGAAAGAGCCTCCGAGGTCAGTAGTGGAAGAGTTCTGAGTCAGCATACTTCGGAGGATGTTCCTGAACACACCTTGAATCAATATCACCCTAGCAACATAGAAATGCTTTTCAGCTAGACATACAATTGGCCAGCATGGAGAATATCAGTAATTTTTTTTCTGGCCATATAGACATACCAGGCAAACAAAATAAAAATCTAAGGGCTCAAGACTACAGAAACAGACCAGGAATCGGTATTAAATCTCAACGGCTGGCGTTCCTAAAGGTGCCAGAAAGGGTACACTTTTAATTCAGGGCTTCATTTCCAAAAATAAAATGAAACATCGAGACATGAAAAAGGCTTGTCTAGCAATTTATTTTCCTAATTCTATTGTGATTATTACGACCTTTGGTACAGACCTGTCTGTACTGTCATGGGCTATTTCAGTGCAAAGCTCTTTGACAGTATTTGACAAACAGGGAAAGATCATAGATTATAGTGTCAGCCTGAGTTGAAATCTCAGCTCCATTACCAACTAGCTGTGTTCTCTTAACCAAGTAATTTAAATTCGTTGTTCTGAATTACCTTATCAGGAGCGAGAGCTTACCAATACCCCTACATGAAAGAATTACAGCAAGATTAAATTATTTAATACACCTTGGTCATCTAGCATATTTCTTAGTATTTTATGCTTTCTCTGCATTCACTGTGTTTGAGAAACACAACTTCATTGATATTCTTGTTTATAACAAAATATATAGTGATTTATACCTTTGCAGTTTTTTTTTTTTTCCCAGTGGTCAATCTCATTTACAAGGTATGGACTCTTATTTTCTTTTTTTCTTTCTGTCTAAAGTGTACTATGTTAAGTACGTTATGTACATTTCACATTTATTATTCATAACATCTAGTAAAAGACATGTTTCATTATCCACTGATTTTCCCTTCTTACTACCGTGGAAGTTGATTTGTTCATAGTACCAATGTTCATAGCCTCGGAAGAGCAGATAAAGATTTGTCTAAGTCGATCATGGATTTCCATTTTTTATTGTTTCATAATTGCTTCAAACTTCCTTCCTCTTCAAGAAGACCATGAGATCTGTCTCTAGACTATGCAAAATAAGGAGAAGTGAGTGGAAGGTTGATCGAAGTTCCCCCAACTCTCCTTTCTTTTATTCAGGTGTGGTTTGGGTACTTGGAACTATGGGAGTCATTTTGACAAAGAGAGACGACAAATGAGAGGAGAGAGAATGTGCTTCAAATGTGAAAACAGAGGATATGGTGTGAATGAGACCAGGACACACACTACACAGGCTGCCTGCCCACAGCTTGGCGTGAGAAAACACTCCGTTACTTTGTCACTTAGTGGCAGACACCTGGGCTTTCATTGCTAAAAGTGTCGATAGTTGATGCAAATTCTGAACAACGACCATGATAGTGGGGATGGTCCATGATTTACAAGACAATGACTATCATCTCTTTCTGATCAAGCTTTTCCGTATATTGTCTCACTTTCTTTGTTGGCAGTTCATATGACCTAATCTTATAAGGACAAAGTATACTATATTGAGATACTTATTCATTATATACCTTTTTCTTTCCACATTCTACTTAAATAAGCTTACAATAGAAAGCAATTAAAATACTTAATACATTCATTTCAACTGGCAGTTAACAAGGCAATTATACTAATTATGAAAGTTTCTTATTTAAGTGTGATTTGAATGACAATTCTCAGTTGATTTACATTTTTGATTTTAATATTTTTACTCATAAAAAGTTCATCATCCAGTTCATCACTGACATAATAAATGTTAACTGAATAGCTGTACATACTAACTTCATTGGAAAAGGCCTCGTACATCCTTCTGAGGGAGAAAGGAAGAAGTTTCATGAATTTAAGAAATAGAACCGTCAGAGTGTTTATAGAAAAGTTTAGAAAGATAAAAGTACTTGAATGTTGCCAAAGGACAGATGTGAGTAGAATGGTAGATCTTGTAAAATAGAAAGTATCTAAAGGGAATTTGGTGTGTGAATGTAATGAGGGGAAAGAATAAATATGATTCCGAAAGAAAATGAAAGAGCATGTATATGGGGGGGGTGGGATGGGTAGGAATGTGGGTAAAAATGAGAATTAACTTGTGTCATATACTGGTACAAATTCCCCAGCGTTGTGTGTGATTGTGTGCTGTATATAAAATGTCCAATAAAGAATTCAATAAAAAAAAGAATTTTAGTCACAGGGTAGTGAAGAGACCTGTGTTCCCCAGGCTGGTGAGTGAAGTCTTGTGATACACAGTTCTGAGAAAAGCTTTTGCAGAGACAGAAGAGAAATCATAAAAAAACTGAGGAAGTGTTTTCCCCAGTTAACCAGAAATATGCCTCCCCTCAATTTCTTCCCACACTTAGGACTTGAGCCATCCTTCATCCTTCTGTTTCCTGAACAAGCCAAATATTTTCTTGCCACCAGTCCAAGTGTAAACACCAACTTCTTCATTAGAAGCATCTGTGCAGTAAATATTTTCTTGGGGGGAAAAAAGATTTTTTTGTTTTGTTTTTTTTGTCTAATTGCCCAGTGGCCACTCATGTCCGTTAGTATTGAGGTCCCTTGGGAAGATGAATTAACTGTGTACCTGTACTCATGGGTACATGCTGCTATGGTTGGGAATTAGAGTCCCTTCCAAACCCTGGATCCTATGGTGCTGCCACTGACTTGACCTTAAGAGAGAGTCAGACCACAGGAGCACATTCTGGAGGGATGTGTCTCTCTTCTGTGATCCTCGTTTTTCTCTCTCTCCTTTCTGGCTGCTAAGATGTGAGAAGCTTTCTTCCACCAGACCATTCCTCCCTGACTTTTCTTCCCGGGAAGCAACCAATGATAAGCTGAATCCTCTAAATCTGTAAACCACAATCAATCTCTCCTCCTTAAATTTCTGCATGTCAGGTATGGGGTGTCAACAGTGAAGACATTTCCTGACGATGGAGCACTGGAACAGGTTTGAAGAGACAACAGAATAAGTCCTAAGTGAACTCGAAATACATTCTACTTTATGGCTGCTAATATAGTCTTAAGGTTTATGTTCCACTGGAATAACAGTGTGAAAACACAACTCAGTGTGGCCTTAAAGAAGTAATTAAGATTAAATGAGGTCAGAAGAGGAGGACCCAGATTTGATAAGATCATGGTGGTTAAAAAATAAAATACTAGAGGGCTTGGTCTCTAAGTGTCTCTCCTCATGCAGGGAAGGGGTCATCGGTACCCACACAAGAGCAGCTATGTGCCGTGTTTGAGCCCTTGCTTAATTCCAAACTGCTGGCACATGGGACTTCTAGGGTCTGGAACTGTTGAAAATAAATTTCTGTTGTCTCAATCACCCAACATATAGGATTTTCTATAACAGCTTATGCAGATATATATAGCTATTGAAATGCACAAGTTTTGTTTTTGTTATCTTGCTCTGAGCATGGAGACCAAAGGCAATAGTCAAAGTTACTCTGTCATTAGCAGGCAGATCTAACCCTTATACTTGAGAATATGTGATTTCCAGTATTCAGCCTTTCAGAGAATCTTATTTCTATGTAATACGGCACACTCATACCTAAGGACAATGTTAGAATGAGGGGGAGAAAGCCCAATGTTCTAAGAGCATTGCATATTGCATTCTAAAAACAAAAACAAAAAACAAAAAACAAAAAAAAAAAAAAAAAACAAGGGTAGTTAGCACTTTTTACAAATGTGTGCTTAGCATTCATTTTCCATTTTTGGCACTCCAGTGACTAGATACTCATTTTAATCTCATTTTATATCGAAATGGGTCTCAATGTCTTCTTGCCTCATTTCAATTCCTAATTTTCAAGTGTGATTAATCTCACCTCCCCTGGGAAGTTGTTGCTTGATCGTTGCTAATGGGAAACTTTCCCTTTTCTGTGTCCGGTGGCTGTACAGTGGGAGTCATCAGAGATTTGTATTATAGTGTGTGGGGTAGAAGTGGAGACCACTGGGGGTGCAATAGGAGAAGAAGAATTTCCTTTTCCTGAAAGATGATGGATTGGAAAAGTTCCAGTGAAAGAAAACAGAAAAGAAGAAACAAATCTCACTGAGGAAATAACCTGCAAGCCAAATGCTGCTGGCCCCATACAAAGGAAAGTAGTTTATTTTAAGGCAAATGTTGATGGTGAACATGGTCCAATCTCACCACATCACAGGAAGACACATGAGAAGCACATCCCTATGAGAATCAGAGCCTCCGGGCGGAGGGGGAGTTCAAGGTCAACCTTTTCAACTGTTAGACACAGAACATGTGTTTAAATATGAGACTTTGTAGACTTGGTCAAATCTGACCCCTGTCTCTCTCTCTTTTTTTTTTTTTTTTTGAGACAGGGTCTCGCTTTGGAGTCCAGGCTGGCCCTGAGCTCACTACGTAGCCCAGGCAAGCCTCGAACTCAGCAATCCTTCTGTTTCAGCCTCCCGAGTGCTGAGATTACAGGCGTGAGCCACCACGCCCAGCATTGTATGTGGTTACAGGGGATCAAACTCAGGACCTTGCGCTTGCGAGGCAGGTGCCAAAACCATTGAGCTAACCCTCTGGCCCTAAAATGAGAGTTTTCAAAGAAAAGGAGAGAGATCACAGTGATTATGAACTAAGGCAATAGAGGAGGAAAGCATCCAAGAGCTGTTAGAACAAATTTTAAACATAAGGACGTATTAGATTGAATCTTGACTCTTTCAAAATTACTCCAACTTCAGTATATTTGAAGATATGTCCTGTGAAGAGGTGATAAAGGTTAGGGACAATGTGTTCATAAAGAGTGGAAGAGTGAAAAACCTCTCTCTATCATGTGAAGATATAAAAAGAAGACAAAGATGTGAAAGGCAGAAAGTCCTAAACAATAATCAAATCAGCCAGCAAACTTGCTCTGACAATTCCTAGCACTCAAACCCATAAGTAAAACAAAACAAAACAAAAAAAACTTTTGATGGTTAAGCCACCAGGACATGATGTTTTGTTATGACAGCTAAAGTCAGTTGATACAGGGGTCCTGAAGAGCTAGATACTTTTTGTCTTGTTTTGTTTTAACTTAAACATAAAATAGAAGCAGACGTAGAGGTATAATAACTTTACCTGAAAATAACAAGTCATTATATTTAAATTATTGAAACAAAGAGTGGATAGATGTGTAAGGAGCTACATTTTACGGAGCCCATCCTTGCTATCTCTGAAATTATTAAAATGTACATAATTTTAATGCATAATATTTTCATTGTTAAGACATAAAGACATAAAGTCTGTTTTGATGAAAGTTACATGAGTGTAAATACCACCAAGGAAGCATGCAAGTGAGGACAATAGCACCAAATTATTTGTAGAAAGTGGCATAATTGACCAAAGTGCCTATTTTTTTTTTTCGAGACAGGGTCTCGCTTTGTAGTTCAGGCTGGCCCTGAGCTCACTATGTAGCCCAGGCAAGCTTCAAACTCAGCAATCCTCCTGTCTCTGCCTCCTGAGTGCTGGGATTACAGGCGTGAGCCTCCACGCCCAGCACTAAAGTGTCTGTTTTTAAGTAGTTGGCTGTCAGAACAATATTATAGACAACGTATAGAGAATTGACCTAATATTGTCAGTGTTCATTAGACTTTAGATGTGACCTTTAACACTGTCAGAAGGGATGCTGATTTTGAGTTTTAATTGTTGAAATTATGTGCAGATGGTTATTATTCTTTAAAGAGCATTTTTATTCTTCATACCATATCTGCCCAGAACTTCTGACCTGCCTTTATAAACATTCATACGGATATGCATTCAAATGTGTTCTCTGTGTTTGTATGCATTTGTGTTCATATAATTATCTGCGAAATTCACTTGCATTTTGGCAAAACCAATACAACTGTGGTGAGATGTTTTAAGCAGAGAGTGACGATTTTAATTCATTTGTTCTGAATGCTGTTTTAATACTAAAAAGAATGACATTTCTGTGATTAAAAATGTTAGAAAAATCGTTGAAGAGCAAAACTAAAAGATTTCTTTGGGTTTTTCAGTTTCACCATATGTTAAGATGGAATTTGGAAATGTACAACATTATTTCTCTTTAACTTGAGTTGAGCTAGGGTGTGGATTTCTGTCCTTGGTCCTACAGAATGGGCTTCAACTAACGATGCTAATTAGATCTAAAAAACTGCTTTGCTCGGGCTAAGGGGCTGTGAATGGCAATTCCAGGTTAGAGCAGGGAACAAATGCCCATTTCCCCTTTGGGTATCTGACTTGGACTATTGTTCTTGCTGCAGTTCACTTGAAAGTAATCTACTCGTGTTTGAAGGGCCTGTTTTATAACCCAAAATATTTTCTTTCCGATCTAAAAAAGCAAGATAGGAATTCACAACTGTTTGAACATTCGTCAGCTGTAATGCTGAAGTCTCTATCCTCATTGCTGAGATACAGCACTGCCACCTGAGACTAAAAAGAGGGGAGTTTATTTGGGCTCAGGTTTGGGTGTCTCTGAGACAGAAATGGCGGGGTAAGAGGTCCCAAACTGGGCACAGCTGATCATAGTATGTTCGGCAAGAGGCAGAGAGATAAAAAAGGGACAGAGCAGGCCACAGCCCTTTAAAGCTCATGTTTCTAGTGACCTGCCTTTTCCAAGCAGGCCCCAGTCCTAAAAGAACATTCATCTAGGAACCGTAAGTGAGTAGCTACTGAAGGATACAGCAAACTTGTGATTCTTTTTTTTTTCCAAAGCATCCATTCTATACTCATGAGGCTTTAGGGGATGATCTAGATCCAGGCCCCAAAACCATCATAGAAAGCATTCTATTGACTTGGAGTTACAATTCTGAATTAAATTTCCTTTCCTCCCAACCTCACTGTGACATAAATTATTGTTTGTGACCCAATCATTTTTTTTAACGCACATGGGTGCGACACAATCCGGATATATAGAAGCTGACAATGTATGTTGAATAAAATTCAAAGAATTGGCTACTGCAAAAAGAACATTCTACCACTTTTCTGAGAGCTTGCATTGGCTTATAAACAATACTTGAGGTACAGTTAAACTGATAAAGTTAATTCTAATACTCCATGAATAAGAGAAAAGAAGAGTATTTCACTACAGGGCATCTGAAAATGTGTTAAATGTCTTCAGATTCCTTCAGTTCTGTATGAAAATGTAATGTGCTGAGATTTTGGTAGAATTTTAATGTTGAATGAGTGAGAAACTCTATCTACAAAGTGCACAGCGTCAAAGTGCTTTGGACTTGTCCAGATCTTGTTCCAGTTGCAATTCCCGTAACTCCACGGATGCTTTCAGCATGTTGGCCCTGGTGTGACCGGATCACGGCTTCGCTCTGCACAAGAGCTCCTCTGACACTGCGGGCGTGAGCTTCGTGAAGGACTTGGCAGCATTACGTGCATGATGCTCGTGTGTTGGGGTTGGACCAATAGATAAAGTATTTCCTTCCTCAATTCTGTGAGAAGGGAGTTTTGAGACATAACAGAAGGTCGTTTTAGAAATTCCCTTGGATCAAGCAAACACTTTTCCCTATGGCTGACCAGTTCACTAATGCATTTTT
Organism: Thryonomys swinderianus; assembly: GCA_004025085.1. NCBI lineage: Eukaryota > Metazoa > Chordata > Mammalia > Rodentia > Thryonomyidae > Thryonomys > Thryonomys swinderianus. The sequence continues at coordinate 18,371 of PVIC010010303.1, read as the reverse complement.
GGATGAACTTCCTTTCTTAATCTGTCCTTTCCAAGGAGGTTGAGATTTTGAGCTTAAAAATGAGGTTCCCTGTTAAGTCACTCATTTACTTCTTAGCTTTTGACTGAGACTCTGTTTTGAGAAACACCAGGCTGAAGTAATGAATCTCTTTATTATTAAAGGTTCTGTTGGTGCCAATGGGCTTATCAAATTTCATAGGGCTAAACAAAATAATTTAAAATGCAGCCTTCTATAATCCTGAGTATTCAAGGAAGACATGCCTTCATAGAATATTTGAAATAAAAATTACCCAGGACTTTGAATTTCTAAAACAGTAGTCAGGAAAATTGTGTTATCTCTAGTGCTTAATTATGACAATAAATTCCAAAGATTCACTAACCAAAGTAGTCAGTACTGTGCTAATGTAGGGTTCCTAGATTACATTCTCTCAGTCAAGATCCTGAATTTATCTTACTCACTGAAATGTGTTAGATTTCCAATTCATTTTGTAGCTAATACCTCTGATTTTCAGTTCTGTAAAAAGGTACGAGCATATAGGATTTAACTAGACTGAGACAGTCCGCATTTGTTTATTTAAGAATATATTAAAATGATTTGTCAGTGGATGTGTTGGTCACCTCAAAAGGGACCCATTTATTACTTGAGTTCTAAAAACAGTGTTCAAAGGTGAAGACTTGGACACAATCCCCTTCGGATTATTTATAACTAATAGAAATAGAAATACAGGAACCAGGTTCATCAGTGAACGCAATCAAGGGCTGTCATTTTATATTACATTACAGAATTTAGCTTTATTAAAAATGCAATGAATTATTCCCCACAGCTCCCTGCATGTTTCTTCAAAGAGGAAAATGACAATGAACATGAAATCTAAAGTCTATCCACCTGAGAGATCTGTCTACATTCACTCAAGATCAATGTAACCCACCAGCTGTTTCTGCTTTAAATGTCACTGGGAATTTATAAACAGTTTCTTCTTTCCTGTTTTTCTTAAGGTTAAGTTGTTCTATAATCAAAAAGAGACAAATTTAATATAGATCTCATGAGCAAATCAAAAGATAATAAATACCTAGAAGACGTAGGTTGCTTTTGTAAGGGCTGCCTGGCCCTGCAATAGGCTTTGGAATCACATAAACTTCCCTTCACCGCTTCCCTCTGCCCACGTGATCTCTGCATGACATCTCTGGCCTTAGACAAACTACACACCATATGGGAATTTCAGTTACTTGACCAGAAATTAAAGAAAGGGGGTGATGTAGACAAATACATATTTTCTAATCTCTGGCTATTCAGAACACATGGAGTGCTGAAATAAAGAAATGTATAGCATACATCTTATACACATGTACGTGACTTTACTTTTTCTCTAATTGTTTGCTATAAAATCATCCTTTCAATAAAAATACATAATAATGCTAGAAGCCCTGGAAAGCCAAATTATACCTCAATTAACATACAGTTATGACTAAAAGGAAATAATAAAGTGGCTAACCAGAATACTTGTAAAACAGTAAATACTAATGGACTGTTAATATTTCTTTCTTAAATATGAAGAAAAATTAAATATTATTACCCATGTAAAAATTTTGTAAAGCCAAGTTACTGGCCTAACAAAAGGAAATATCAAGTGGTTATTGTAAAATAAATAACAAGAGGTAGAATTTACTGCTTTCAAATCATGATACTCAATGACAATAAAATGAGTGTGTAAGAAAAGGTTGTTGCTTCATGTACAAAACTGACTAGATCAGGGTTGAGAAGTGTAAGTCGAGCTGAGCAGGCACAGAGTGTCTTGGTGGTGAAGCCCTGACATATGGCGTCTCCTCAGGGACCTCCTGCCAGTGCTTCCTCTCATCCACTTCCAATTTCCATACTTCATGTTCTCGCTTTCTTCAAGTAGAACCTCCCTATTGGATCCTGTTTAGGACACACACACACCTGGAAAGAGGAGACACTTTTCTTTGACAGGGTGTTACTGTTTACTAAGTTGCTATTTCCATTAGATCTACACTTTGCAAGCATATAGGAAAATCTCTATTAGGAAAGGTGGGTTCATTTTATCGTCGGAAAGTGAAAGCTGTTTTTACTATGGCTCTGAGATCTGCTAACATATTGTTCTCTTGTAGTTTAACCCAGAGTTTGAGTCAAAGTCCACAAGTGAAGAAGTAGGAGTACTAAAAGTGGAGACATCCTCAGGCCTGATGAATAATTCTAGGATGGTAAAAATTACCTGACTTTAATGGATGCCTCTGTGTCCATTGGCCTAAGGATTTGTCTGATAGCGCAGAACTACAACCTTCTCATGACTTCAGGAAAGTGGCCGCAGTCTTTGTTCATGCACCAGCATTTTAGTCAGAGCTAGACTAAAATTTATATCTGGGTCTAGGGATGAAGTCACGGACTGCTTGGGAGGCCACGATTCTGTCTGCCGTAGTTTCTACCATTGCCCTATCTGTCCTATGCTTCCAAGGTAGGCACAGTAAATACCACTTGAGCTAAACCCCTGGCCCCAGCTAGTTGATATTCTAAGCGCATTAAATTCTCACTGTTTATTCCTTAAGGACTGCACTCTACTCAATTCTCAGTAAAAAATATTATTAACTATTATGTTAGAAATTGTATACTTGATACGTGTTTCCAGGCATTCGTGTGATTGCTCAGCTCTGCTGTTCTGCATTTCTATTCTTCTTAACAAGCTGCCTCTGTAGTTAGAGTGCTGCTGTGAGGATTTCCATGCCTGTTTTGATGTCTATTTTCTCTTTGGTGTGTTATGTACCTATTTTGCATTTAGGACACCTCTGTTGAGCTCTCCTTGCAAAATTATTGATGATCCAAGAAAAATTCCATGTCGTGCTGTAGTGCTCTACCCTTATGAGTTGGATTTGGTACCAGGAAATGTCCATGGTTATACTTCTGTAGCTCAGCAGAAATTAACTTTTAATGAGTCAAGCCCCCTATCCACATACACAAAGTGATCCTGTCATTATGGGAATATAAAATAGAGAATAATTCAATTTTATAGATATGTCTAAATCAAATTTCAATTTACAAGTTCATTTGCTTGGCTTTTACTTTTTTTGTTATTTACTTAATGAAGTCTATGAGTGTATAATGATCACAATCATCATACAAGATTTTTACCTGTACATGACATATCTCGATTCTTTTTTTCTCCTTCTCCCATCCTTGCTTCAACTACTCTCCCCTCATTTGCAAAAGCTTTGTTTCAATTGTCCCTTTTCTTTCTTTCTTTTCTTTTTCTTTCTTTCTTTCTCCTTCTGTTTCTCTTTCTTTCTTTCTTTCTTTCTTTCTTTCTTTCTTTCTTTCTTTCTTTCTTTCTTTCTTTCTCTGTCTCTGTCTCTCTCTGTCTCTCTCTGTCTCTCTCTCTCTCTAGAATTACAGCTTAGTGCAGACACTGAGTTCAATTCCCAGCACCAGTAAAAAAACTTAAATTGCATTTATTGATAATGAAAACATTCCTATTATGGTTTATATGTAAAATCTCTCCTAAATTCTCATGCACTCCCAAGTGAGACTCTTGGGAGGGGACTGGATCAAGGGTGTGCGTGATATTTATTAGATTAGTGTACTGAAGGATTTGACACTGGGTATGATGTTAGTGGTGAAGTTTGGTGACAAGAGGTGGGTCACCTGCCTGTGACCTGGAAGGGTGCATATTTGTCCTTATCCTTTCATCCTTCTCTGTTTCCTGCTGTCCATGCAATAAGCTCTTTCTTCTCTGCCTTACCTCTCACTACCATTCTGCCCTGCTTTTGAGCCAGGCAACAAAGGGATTGAAAACTCTATAAACCGTGAGCCAAATTAAACCTTTCCTCCTTTAACTTATGGGTGTTGAATAATGTTTCTCAGCAATTGAATATTTTGGTTACAATGCCTTCAGATGCCTGGAAAAGTGAGCTTCCTAAATAAAATGCGTATTCTCTTATTGTGAATGTTTGCAGAAACCATACTCACTGAGCTTTCAAAAAAGAAAATTTATACTGTAATTTTAATTTGTAATTCTGTGAGTTTGTTGTCTTTTATTTCTGATTCCATCAAATTGAAAGTTGGGCTGCAACCTTTGTATTATATGAAGGAAGAAACATAAAAATTTTGTTCATAACATTTTTCAATGAAGGTAATTTCTAAAAAAGAGGGAAGGGTCAGTTAATAGCATGAATTGGAGCAGCATCTTCTAGATCAAGGAAACAGAAAGCTAAAACACATAGAGCCATAATTCTCAGGGTCGATGAGTTTTGCTGCTCCCTTGAAGTGTTTAATAGCATTTGGAAACATTTATGTTTATCATATATATGTTAGGTTGCTACTAGCACGTAGGGGACAGAGAATAAGGATGTCACTTTATATGCAACAATTCATAGGACAGCATTTACAGAGAGGATAACTGTTACCTAAAATGTCAATAGTAGTCTTTTTTCCAAGATTTTGATAGATAAAAGAACAGAATATTGGGGTTTTCAAAATTCTGTACAAAGGACAGTCACCCTTGGCCTTTAACCATAGTACAAAATACAGTGTTCAAACATTTCTCTAGACCTTACTGAATGAATAGGAATACAAAATATGTAATATAGCCAATGTATAACTAGAAAAATATTCTTTTTATACTTAAACTTACTACATTATTTTACAGAACAACAGAAGCATGTTTAATAATTCAATAGTCATCACATCAGTGTACAGAATAACAGGAAATGTGTGTCCTCACAGCAAACACATATGTAGGTTGAGACATTATTGATGCCAATGGCTGAGTTTGACATGCCACATTGCATGAGAATGTGTCAGGCTTGGTACACACGTGCTTTGGTTGCACAACTGTGTGTGATTGCAGTGGAGGTGCAATTAGCACTGAACTTAGCTGGCGGCTGTCCAATGTTCCACCATTGCTTATATATCGGTCCATGCAACTGAGTGGGAAAAATATCACTACAGTCTCACAATAATACCTTTGTAATCTTGCGAAGCTACATTGCTACTTTTGTGCATTGTATAGTGATGTCATTATGAAATTTTGGATGGTCTTGAATGATTTTAATAAAATAATATTAATATTTTCTTCCATCTGGTTTTTGCTGGTTGAGGCAATGTTTTCTGTTGCAATAGATCAAGCCAACATAGAGGCATAACAAAATAATTATTGTTCACATTCATAGACAATTAAAAATGGGTATTTCTGATCTGCATCAGGCTCATGTCACCTATAGATTAGAATGGTTGGGTTTTATCATCTTCACACTTCACCATTTTTAATTCTTTCCCAAAGTTTTTACTGAAGGGAAGAAAGGAGTAGGTTATTGTTCATGAGAAGAATTTGTGAGAAGAGATGGAAATTAAGGGCTCAGTATGAAGTATAAATGGACTTATAGATGAGAAAACCAAGCTCTGCCTTATAGCTTGACTTTTGGATACTTAAAATGAGAATATGGATGTTCAAGGAGAGTTGAATGCATTTGCGAATATTCATGTATACAACCAAACATGTTAACTCTAATTTATACTTGACACTTGTCTTTTAGAATTTTTACATTGAAAACCTATGTATGGATTATTTTTATACAGATTTCTAAAGTTCTTGAGTACTTCATTGCACTATTATCAAAGAAGTAAAATATGTGATTAATCAACATGCAACTGCTTTGCAATTCAATTTAAAAGAAGTAGATCGTTTCCATTTATGCTTAAATGCTAAATGAAATGTAGCCTTTCTGCAATCTTACATTAATAAAAAATTAAGTGATGAAAGTGTAGTTCCACTGCAAGAAATCATTTGGAGACATGTAGGTTTCCTAGGTGCATCAATTTAATTACAAAAATCTAATTCCATTGTCACTTCACTTAACTATATTTAAGCTTCATGCTATTTGATCAACACCACTTGAAAGAAGTAAAAGTTGCATTGTGTCTCAAATAAATCATGTTCATTCTAATGCTCATTAACTTTACCTGAAAGATCTAGTTCAGAAAGAGCTATGTAACTATGGACCTTGGAAATTTAGCTGGCAAGGCCTTCTAGTCATATTGCTTCTTGTCTAAGACATTCAATTCTGCTTTCCTTAGACTGGTCTGCTCTTCATGTCTTAGGTTAATTCATTCACAAAACATCCCTTTTGTTGTTATATCATTTGTAGCCTTGAGGTGTCCCAGGGTAGTGCTGAAGGTTGCTGAGTGACCAGAGAAAACAAAAAGAGAGGACTTGGAAAGATGAGCTTAGTAGAAAAAGATTGAGAGTGGAAAAGAAAGAGTGTCTATTGGTGACATGCTAGTGACTAGAAAGTCACAAGAGGAGTATTTTGCTTTTTACTTTACTTTTGTCTTTTACTTATGTGCAAAGTGATCTATTTTTAGTAAGGTTATTTCCTTAACTATGCCATTTAAATATACGTATCTTGGTGACAAATTTTCTAATTGAAGTAGATGTCTGTGTCTGTTAAGTAGAAAGTCTCAACATGATTAATGTTGAAATTGGAATGCACCTAGGAATGTCTTATATGTGGCTTTTTCAAAAGCACTCAACTAGAAGAAATGAAAACACATTTCATGTGTTATTTTTTGAGGGGGCAAAATGCATTGAAAATGCCAGATGCAGATGGCCAGATTACCTTGTTCTTTTTACACATAATCTTAAGATAGAATTGGTGATCTGAATAGGTGTTTTATGCATCCTACTGTTATAAAATTAGTAATGGATGGTTCACTGGTACCTCTAGATTGTAAGTAGTCCCAGATAGAGAACAAATATCTGAGAGACACAAAACAGACAAAACCTGGCCGAATGGCACCCGTTGAAGGAGAGGATAATAACAACAGTGGACAGAGGAATCTGAAAGCTTTTGGCCTTTTACAGATTGTCAAATCCAAGGGAGTCAGGGTGGGATCAGGTGACAAGAATCGTGTCTCTTGTGGAGCTGACATTTCTATGCCTCTACTGTGAATCCAGCTTTGTAGTTTGAATGAGTCCTTGTTAAGGAAAAAACACCAATGAGTCAACGTGATTTGAAAAGCGGTGAGCACTCTGTGGGGTGAAGGAATGTGAGTTCGGGACAACAGGAGACTGTCCTATTTGCCTTACATCGCACAGCAAGTTGGCTGGCTTTCTTCTCGACATGGTCAATTCCAGCTAACTCAATATTTGTGCTTCCAACTGTATCATGTTAAAAGAAATTGATACAATTTCAGCATTGTCAACTGAATCATGTCCCCTGCCAAATTTCCATGTCAAATTCCAACCTGTAATATAACTATTTATGAAATGGAAAGAAGGCCTTTAAGCCAACCATTCAATGTAAGTCCGGTACTAGTGATAAAACATAAACAGACAGAAATGGTGTCCTTTTAACAGAGACACTATTGGGTTCAGAAGAAAAGCATTGTGCAGACCGAGGTAGTCATGTATGAGCCAGGAAAGGCGGCCCCCGCAGAACACAGAAATACTGACACCCTGATTGTGGAGTAGCTACTGGCCTGCAAAGGTTGCCCAGCAAGCCGTCTGCTTGGGGTGTTTACGACTGCTGTGCCAGCAGATTAGTACACTCATGTGGGATAAAGAATTAATTCAATGTTCCTTCCTGCTCCTCATTACTCTTTTTCTTTTTTCCTCTTCCAGTACAGGGAATTGAACTTGGACCTTGTGCTTGCCAGGCAGGTGTAGTGCCACTGAGCTACATCCCTAGCTCTGTTCTCTTTATTCTTGATCACACAAAAGAAAGGATTCTGAGCAGCCCTCTTTGAGGACACACCTCCGACTGGAGAGGAAAACAGCTAAGACTTGTCACGGCATCTCAGGTTCCGTTGATGTCTACCATACATCCGACAGGAGCTATTTCAGGTCCATCAATCTAGATTTGTTATGTTTGGAAATTATCAATAAAGACTACTTGTAAGAGTGAAAGACACTGAACATTTTAAAAGATGTGCTTTTGTCTATTTCTCCAAATCCATTGGCTGTGCCATGACAGTACTGAGTATATCAGTGACTAACACTAACATGGGTACCTTAAAAATGATCAGAAGTGTCCAGGGAAGGAAATAAGGTAGGAAAAGGAAGACAAAAAGAAAGAAAATAGGGAAGATGCAAACAGGAGGAACAATTGAAGGCTGTGGATGGAGGGAAGGAAGGGAGAGAAAAGAGTCTGGGGAAGTATTGATACAACTTCAAGTGAAATTAGCTCTTGTAGCTTTATAATTGCCTGTGCACAATGGAATGTATTTGTATTTAATAAGGAAAAGAGTTAATTTGAGAGGCTAGATATTGATGGTGTTGTAATGAAGGAAAGATCAAAGAACCACACGATGAAAGAAGGTATTTGATAGGGAATGTGATACTCGGTCGTGACACAGACAGGAGGAATTGAAGCTCCCATTTTTCTGCTGTCTTTTATATTTTGATGGAGTTTGTACTGTTTTAATTACATGCTTTTAAGGTGGCTTTGTGAACACTGTGTCACCTAACCAGCCTCTCTCTGGCTCCCAGCCAGACGCAATCTTTCCTACCTTGGCATTTCATTCATAATGAAGCCCAAAATTCAAGAAAGCACTGAAAGATTTGGATTCCTGCTACATCTGTCCCTCTGCTCATCTTCTTTCTCTCCACATCCTCTTACCCAGGTACATTTTGTTGCTCCTCAAGCTTATCAAGGCGATTTCCATTTCAAGGCCTTTATACCAATTAATTCTTCATTCCAGAACGTTTGGGGTCCCGGGTGTAACCAAAACTATCTATTGTCTTCAAATGTCACCCAAAAGTTGTGACTTCAGTAAGACTCACTGGGTCAGAATCGTCGTTGCCTCTCTCAGTCTGGGCTCCACCTCTGCCCCCTCTTGGGTTGTTCCCTACTTCAGGATCGGAAAGAGCAGACCTGTGAGCTTACCTTGCCAGCTGCTTACCTCGGGTTCACTTAACAGCAGAGTCAGGTGAGACAGGGGTCCTCTGAGAGGACTTTGTCTGCTTCTCTCCCACTTTGTATCTGCAGTTCTAACGCTCAGCATTTCTAACTTCACCTTCTGCATCTTTGCTTGTTACAGGATGCCGGCTCCACAAAGGCTTTATTTGCAATGGACTGACCCTTCCTCTTCGGGCCTAGGGATAGAGACAGCTTCCCTCCCTTTCTGGCCATGAAATCCCCTGACAACTTTGAACTTGGCTCTCTCTGAGAACAGTGCCTCTGTCAGATTCTCTTTAAAAGGCTGTTCGAGTCCGCCATCTGCCTCGCAGACTAGACTCGGAATGAAAATCTACCCAGATGACCGTTGAATACATAGATGTTGTTTCCTCTTGCAGGGTCTCAGTGCACTTGTCCTATGCTACCTTCTCCCTGAACCATCTCATATCTCTTATAATAATATTTGGTTATTTGTTCTTTGCAATCTGTCTTCCTTAAGTAAAAGCAGAACCACAATAGCAAGTGCTGAACATTCAATGAAGTGTTTTAGAGGCTTAAAACTGTGGTACATAATAGAAAAATCATTTATTGATAAATTATTGAATGCATTAAATTACTAGTTACATATAGGAAGTTTCTGAAGAAATGTTTGCCAGGCGTGGTGGCTCACGCCTGTCATCCCAGCACCCGGGAGGCAGAGGCAGGAGGATTGCTGAGTTCGAGGCTTGCCTGGGCTCCATAGTGAGCTCAGAGCTGGCCTGAACTACAAAGCGAGACCCTCTCTCTAAAAATAAAAATAAATAAATAAATAAATAAATAAATAAATAAATAAATAAATAAAAGAAATGTTGCTTATTGGTGGTCAGTATTGATAAACATCTCAGTGAACATGAAAGACTGTGTTTGTCTCTTACTTTTTAAGCATCGTTGACTTCAGAGAACAATTGACTCAAAATGAGCAATCAGGTGACTTGTACAGTTCAGTGGAATTAGCTTATATATTTGTAAGGTTGCATATTTGTTTGGCTTTGCTCTGCTTTCATTTCCTAATTATTGATAATTGGATATATTAGTCAGGATGATTTAGGACATGCTACCATAACAAAAGCAAATTTGCAGAAATTAAAATGAAAACCTTGTAATTTTCTGCCTTCTTAGACATTGATCTCAGGCTGGAAGATGCTGTGCTCTGTCTTCATTACTGAGGAACAAATTGTCCCCCATTTGAAATAGCATTGGTTGCAATGGTAGGAGAAAAAGTGAAAATGACATACTTTCTCAATTTTTTTCCATAAATGGTTACCATTCTCTCTGCTTTTATATAATTGATCAAAGCAAAGATTGAGACCAAGATTAAACAGATGAAAGTAAAAAAATTCTAAGTGTAACCTATGTGCAGGAAAAATAGAGACATACTTGTTGAGTAAGATTACTAAAAGTTGAATTAGGTGACTTAACATGACTAACCTGACAGATGTTATAAAAGGAACATATTATGATCAATATTCTTAAAATATCTATCGTAATCAATATTTTTAAAATACACACACACACACACACACACACACACACATATATATATATATATATACACACACATACATGTATAAAAATTACTATGTAGCTACCAAGTTAGAGGAATGAAGCAAACTTAATAAAGCCAGTTTCTTTGTCAAAATCCACAGCGTACTGGAAGAATGTCAACACTAAAATAATTAAATTATGATGGATAAAAATATTAAATCCTCTCCCCCAAAATATTAAATCCCTTGCCATGATCTTCAAGATCAGACTATTTCTTGAAATTTTAAAAACAGAACCTTTAAAGTGGAACTGAGCAAATGCTAGGAAATAAAATTGAAATGCTTTAATAATAAATTTATACGTGGTATTATATATCCCTGTTTTAGGGATTCCTCCTCATTCCTTTAATGTTGTAAGGTAATGTTAAATGGATGCACATTTTTTAGAAGAACATATGGATTTAAAGATAAAAGCATGGAGCCATCTTAAGAGATTTATGATGCTCTCTGGTTACCCAAGGCTCATTCCTGTCCTCTTTTTCCTTTTAGTTACATAGCCTGGTCATTTCTCAAGTATTTTAAGTGTTAACTTTATGTCTGTGCCAATAAATTTGCAAAACATTTTCGTGTTTCCTTCCAAAGAATCTTTTCAAATGAGAGATTTATTGCTCCCTTAATGGCTAAATTTCAAACAGAGCTATGTCAGTAATGATAATGGTTGTAAGTATGAGTGTGATGAGAAAAATAAAGCAGGAGATAAAAATCACTTTTCTACCTTAAAACTTTGCTTAAAATGTATTTACATGTAAAAATAAAGTAAACAAGTTCATGATCAAACAGCAAAATATTGTGAATGAAAATGGCTTCCATTCCCACTTTTGATGATTGGGAATGTACTTTGTACTATGATTAGATCTTTCTTTATTTTTTTCTTTTCTTTCTTAAATGGGAAAAGGATCAAGATATGGAAGGAGTGGAAGAAAGGGGAGGGAAGAAGATGAAAAGTAAATTAAACTGTGGTCTCCAACAAAGAATTCAAATATGTATGGCAAACATGTGCCAGTAAAAAAAAAATAAAAAAGATATAACATTGTATTATACAATCTGTATTATCTAAAAATGTGTACAACCCAAACTTTTATTTTTGATAGTGAATGCATGACCACATGATAAAAAACTCTGATATCTTCATGATGATTATACTGTCAAGCGAACAAACTCCAGACCTGACTACTAGAAGTCAATTAGTGCTATTTAAACCACTAGTATAGAATGCCAGAATAATTTTATATTACTGAAGTCAATAGTGTTAATGTAACTTTTAATGTTACATGTAATTTGCCTTTCATTTCCTACTCTGACCTTGCGTGAAGTGTGTTTCAGGACCAGCTGACCATTAGAATGGAATCCTAGTTTTCAGATCTCCTTTACTGCAGGGTCCTATCTATAAAAAAGATTTCAATGATCTGGTCTATTGAAAAACTCACCTCTTCTTCTTAGTAGAAGGATATTTCGAGTAATAATCAGATTTTTATCTGGCTTAGAATATTTCTTAGAGTTAATCAGAAGTATTTGCCCATACATACCACAGTCTGCTGCACGGAAACAAAGAGAACAGAGTAAGACTGTAACATTTACAAACTCCCATTTGTCTTTCTGTCTTTATCACAATGCCTTTCTGGATCAGGCCCCTGAAACCTACACATTATATCCACTACTCCTATCAAGCTATTAAAGAACACTGTCAAAGCTGATGCATGTTAGAAACAATCCAAGCCTTTGAATGGTGGGCTAGTTTATCAACGCTGGATTTCAAGGTCCTCCGGAGGAGCACTGTTTGGAGGAGTACCTGGTCTTTCTTGGCATTGTTGGAATTCTGTGTCCTAGGTGCTTGCCTGCACTTTGTAACACATAAGGAAAACCTAAAGAAAGATCTAATCCTAGTACAAACTACAATATACCTCCCCGGTTTGCAGAGATAACAGTGTGTTTTTACATCATAGAAAATATCATTGAGTACCTACAACATGGGATTAGGAGGCCTTGTTTTCCGTCATGATTACGGAGGAGGGAGGCTTTAAGGTGGTCTCATTGTCCCTCCTCCTGGCACCTGTGTCCTTCTATAACTCCACTCTGCCATTGTCCCTTGTGTGCACAGGACACATGCATTTCTTCAAACCCACAGAATACTTCACAGGTGAGAGAATGTCCCAAGATACACGACGCCATCTCGGTACCGATTTCTGCTACTCCCTTGTTTTCTTTCTCTCCTTTACGGGTTAGGAAGGACCCAGCTTGCCATCAACCCTGCAGCCATAATGAAATGAACTGTGCAGAGCACCAAGGGGAGATGGGGAGAGAATGTGAGTGAGCTGAGCCTCTGATGAGGAAACGGCCCAGCGCCACCACCTGGAGTGTAGACCTAGGACACCCTAGGAGAGGACCCATCCCACCTGTGCCTGGAACCCGGTCAGAAGAATCTCTGGGATAACAAATAGGATTTCTCTAAACGTTGATCTTTATGGCGACTTGTTGAGCTTCACAGACAACTAATATACTACGCTCTAATTCAAGATCATTGCCAAAATGTAAAACACAATTTGCTTAGAACTATCAAAGAGTGCACAGTTACTCAGGGGAACTGGTCACATGAAATATTGCTAACTGTCAAGGGATGGCACTTTACTACTGTACAAACAAAAACATATGGGCGATGTTGCAAACATGTTCTTCTCCTCACAGATATTTACTATAACCACGTGTGCTTAATGGCCAGGGACAATAAATGGACCTGTTTTTTTAAATTGCTTCAGGGAAAAAAAAAAAGTTTGATATGAGTGCAGAGCAGAAACCCTTCTCATGGGGTTGTGCTATCCCGGTGCCTGTCTATGTGTTTTTCATGCTTTGAATCAACAATTAATATAAACATTTTCTCCCCAAGACTGTATAAGTGAGAAGCAGAGGCAATTTTACATAAAATGCTGAAGGGATTCATACAGACTTGTGTGATTTTTCTCCAGGGTGAAAGCTAAACTTTGTCAATGTTCTTTTCTTTTTTGCCTGTTTTCACCCTCCCCCTCACATGTTTAGTTATGCAGCTGAGTGGCACTTGTGATGCGGCAGAGTCACCATGAAATTCTTGCTTTTCAAGTTTCTCTTCAGTGCTTCGCACTTAGCAATTTAAATATAGACCTTCCTCGAAGAAGCCTTTTTCTCTACGCTGTGTACCTTGCCCAAGAAAGTTATTTTTACAGTCCCCGGAAAGAGTTTCCCAGTTACTATATTTAGAGTCACCAATATTTAATTTCTTACTTAGAAATACAGTTAATCTCTTTGGGACATATTTTGCATTTGTAACAACTCACCTCCCTATAACGTAACAATGCTGTCAATGTATCTTACATCCTCTGAAGTATGGAAAGCCGAGCTTGCTAAAGTACTAAATGGTAGACTGATTAATATCTCCTCCCAGAGAGAACCATTCCCCAGGGGCTGTAAAGACCTTACATAAACTGAAAGGGACTTTGTAAAGGAGATTGAATTAATACTTTTGGATGACGAGATTATCCCAGGATGTTTCAGTAATCACAAAACTCATAGAGAACCGAAACAAAAGTACCATCGTTACACATTAGAGAGCTCATCCTGGGAAGGTATACTATGGCCTGATGGCATGTAGAGTTTGCAGCCTGCGTTAAGGACAGGTGTGTGGAGTAGCATAGCGATAAAACTGAGAGAAGTTTTGTGTCTGGCAAAATCAGTAGGAAAGATTGTATATCAGGTCTGGATCTAAATTCTGGGGGGAGCCATCAGTTTGAATGTGTGTGGCGATCTCTGTACTGTCTGAATTTTCTTCCATGAAGAAGAATCTGGAAGCAGTTCGTCAAAACACTCAAGTCATGTGGAGGAGATTGGTTCCCACTGGATAACGAGAGAGACATGTTTCCTTTCCAATCAACCATGACCACACAATGGAAAGATATCGCCTAAGTAGACACACATCTTTCATAGAAGAGTCATAAAGACACTTGGCCTTGCTTAATAGACAAAAGTCTCTTAATCACATCTGCTTTTCATGAGAGGAAAATAAATTATGGGTGGAAGACAAGTGGTCTCAGAAATGTCTTTTAACTTCTTGATTTCTTGGAACAACAGTTTGAGAAAGTACGTGACTTTACTAGCTCTCTTTTGAAATAACTCGAGTGGTGATGTAGCCGGTGAAAATTCTTTTTGAGATGGAAATCTTAAAAATTCCTATCGGAGTGGATATCTTTTCTGTAAGCATATCTTAAACTTCCTTTATTAAATATGCTTTCCTTGACAGCAAAACCACAATAATTAACAAATATAAAGATCTTTGAAATTATATGTGTTTTCGTGCTGTTCCCTCTAAGATATGTCTCATGGAGGTTATTGCTTATTTTTTTTTTCTTTTGAGACAGGGTCTCACTTTGTACTTCATGCTGGCCCTGAGCTCACTATGTAGCCCAGTCAAGCCTCAAACTCAGCAAACCTCCTGCCTCTGCCTCCCGAGTGCTGGGATGACAGGCATGAGCCACTATGCCCAGCGAGGTTATTGCTTATTGTTTCTTTTTTTTTTTTTTTTTTTTGTCTGTGATTCCAAAAGTTGAGCCCGAGTATCAAAAACTCAAAGATTTGTGGCCTTTTTACATAAGTTTAAAGAGGAGAATCTGAGGACAAAATAAACACACTGTCTATATTTTATCTCAAATACAAGTGGATTTTGTGAAACTGTGTCCCCTTATCCGTGCTAACCCAAAACTGTTTACACTGTTCCAAGTCGCTGTGACAAATGACTCAGCAAGGAGTAACAATTTCCTGTGAAAGTACGTGTGAGAAGGTTACCTATGTAAATATAAATACTTTTTCTTTCTTTCACTGGAAAGCAAGAAATACCACAACCTGTAAATATGACGAAAAAATAGCTTTGTTGCCTGGAGGTTCAGTGCAGAGAAAACAGCAGCAATCTTCGGAATGTCTTCGTTCTCTCCGGTCTGTCTTCTGCTACTGTGGGCACCGAGTGTGCTTGGCCCACGCTCTGGTGACTCCCTCCACGTCTTCCACGGAACAGATGTGAAAGAGCCTGGCGTTCAAGGCTTCACACTCTGCTGCAGGAGGAGAAGCTTCCTGCCTCGCTTCTGACAGGTCCGAATGCTGGTGTCCTTGTTCTTGTATCTAGGACATATTCATTCTAATTAGCAACGGTTCCTAACTTTTCCTGTCCCTCAACGCTCCCACTTACTTTTGTCCCCTATTAAAATGATAGAAAAAAAAAATAGAACAAAAGAAAATGAAACCAAGAACTATCACCCCCTCCATGTCAAGGCAAACACCATACTTCTAAATTAATTTCAATAAGATGATCATTTGTAACTTTTTTGATAAAATACATCCTTTGAATTTAAATTGAATTCTATGTCATCTCAAAAGCATTGTCAATAAACATCGTTTTCTCTCCTGAAAAGTAATTAACAACTTCCTTTTTTTTTTTGGAGACAGGGTCTCGCTTTGTAGTTCAGGCTGGCTCTGAGCTCACTGTAGTCCAGACAAGCCTGGAACTCAGCAGTCCTCCTGTCTCTGCCTCCCGAGTGCTAACAACTTCCTTTTTACATCTTATACCTGGGTCTGATGATCTGGGGCTGGTTTATTTTATGAACTGCAAGACTATTTTTTTTTAAAGTAGGAAGGTTTTCCAGATAAATTCTAGTGAGCTAAATTACTGCACGTGGTATAAATGTTCTGATGGAAAAACAAGACACCGATATAATTTTATTATGTTCAACTATTAGCTTTGTAAAATACGTTGTTAAAGGGAAATCATGCTAAACTAATCTCCATGCGTTAAGTAGTCTGCTTAAGAGCTAAGAAGTCTGTGCCTCAAAATAACTTACATAAAAATAAGCTAAATAATGGGAACTATCTTAAGAGCAATTTGATAACACACCCAAAGCTGAAATGATCTAACATCTAGGTGGTTCTTTGTCTTTGCTTCCAAAACTTGCAAGGTGGTGTTTATAATAATGTTTTGTGCAATGAAATTAAGTGAAGACAGTAAATAAATATATGAATTTATTCTAAAAATGGAAGTCTTTTAACAAAATACTAACAATTAAAATTAAAATTAGTCATAATCCTTGGTTGATAGCTAGTCCACAGAAGGATCTCTTTCAGTTTGTTTGCAGATACACACACACACACACTCACATATATACCTGTGAGCCTGTCACTCAAAATGTGAGCTCAAATAGCTGTAATATATTTTACCTACCTTTTCTCCCATATCAACCAGCTGCCTTCTCAAGTGCTGTATGTTTTCTAGTGTTTATATTTTTCAGTTTTCTATGTAATAGAATTATAAAATAAACATATTACTAAAAGTATGAATATATTATTTGAGACATTTTTTTACTTTATCAAGAACATATTACAAATAATATTTTAGTCCATATATCCTTGATGCTTCATATTATATCACCCAGTACATCTATATCACAGAATATTAATTTTATGTGTATTTTACTATTCTGATGTGGAACTTCTAAACCCTGGTAGAATAATTAATAACTAGCATAATTCTTAATTATATCAACAATAATTAATTAGCATGATTATTAGTGTAATTATTAATTATAAGTGTTTGTTTTATGAGACAAAGTCTCATAAATAAGTCTTTGCTTTATGAAACCGAATATTATGCTTGGTAGCCTGGCTGGCCTCTAATTAGAAGTCATTTAACATATCTCCAGCTACACAGGTTACAAATATTCTGTTTGAATTTATTTACTATAGATTTATTTACTCTGTTATCTTTTTCATAGACATGTTTGTACTTTACTATTTTCTCTTTACATGTATTATTTTTATGCTCATATACTTTTTCCTACCCAAAAACTAAAACCATACTTGCCTATATGTACTTACATGTAAACATTTCATTTGGACATTACAATTAGAGTTTTGGTGCATGGATATTATATAGAAGTGCTATTTTGTTTGAATTCTTAAAATATTTTTCTGCTTATGTTGGATACTGGATGATTTTAAGTGGAGTAAATATTTAATAGAATTTCTAGAAAACCTATCTCACAGGCATGCAGTGGCTCCCAAACATTCAAGGTACATTTGAAAGATTTATCTTCAAAATCACACTCAAATTTTAGTGGCGGTTTCCTTTTCACAGTAGATTATTACAAACATGGTGTGGCAGTATATGCTCCTCTAAACCTAGAATACAGGAAGCTGTGGCAGGAGGACTGCCAGGAGTTTGAGGCCAGTCTGGGCTACCTAGGAAATTCAAAGTGAGCCTAAATTCCATAGTGAGATCTTGTCCCAAACAAACAAAAAGCAAAAATGGACAATTACAAACTTTTACTATCATCATTCCAATTCCTATGTTGTAGTCCTAAAACTTAATTTGCTGATGTGGTAGATGAAGACTCTGGGAGATAATTAGGCTGCCAGAGTGCATGGATTGATGAGCCTCTAAGAAGAAATGCAGGGGCCACTTGCTTTCTCTCTGTTTTTTGTTGGGTTTTTTTTTTTTTTTTTTTTTTTTTTTTTTTTTTTTTTTTTTTTTTTTTTTTTTTTTTTTTTTTTTTCAGGTTTTTTTGGTCATGTGAGAATACAAGGATACAACTGTCTGCAAATCTGGGAAGGAGATCTCACTGCCCACCAAAGCTGAGGGAACTCTGATGTACTCTGGTTTTTAACTTGCACCCCCAGAAAGGTGAGAAATCAATTCTATTGCTTAAGGTACCTTGCTCATGATACTCTGTTACAGAAACTCAAATGGGCTAAGTACTGTTGAGAACACTTTTCAAGTACTTAAATACACGAGACAGAAACCTATGTTTATCTTTTTTTTTTTTTTTTTTTTTTTTTTTTTTTTTTTTTTTTTTTTTTTTTTTTTTTTTTTTTTTTTTTT
>PVIC010010302.1:0-43679 GCA_004025085.1 Thryonomys swinderianus | reverse complement strand
CAGTATAGTTTTTTTTTAATGCACATGCCAAAACACTTCACTGTGAAATTCAGAACACTGATGGTAAAGATCATAAGAACTGGAAAGGGGAAAAAAATTACACATCTCTACAACATAATAAATATGCAGGTACTTTATACAAGGCATCAGAAATGAAATAGCATATCTCAACAGCCATGCTGGAATCTAAAATATAAGGAATCAATCTTTTGAATATTCTGAAGATACATTCTTCAATACAGAATGCCTTATCAAACAAAATTCTTAATTAAATCTGAAGGTAAAATACAAGTATTTTGGAGCACATGAAATAGCATAAGAATTTATTTCTCAGTCTTTCTTAAGCAGCTAATGAAGAATTTTTACTAATGCATATTAGTTCTGCAGAACAGTCAGTTTTGTTTTGGCATCTTTGTACACGAATATAACGTACTTTGATCATCCCCCCACAATTTCTCCTTCTCCTTTCTTTTCCCTTCTTCTCCCTCCTAATCTTCCACCTCTTCTCTAATAATCTTCTTTCTATTTTCAGGTTATCTCTCCTTTTAATTTTTTTCTAGATTCTCCATACAAGAGTCATTTTCTCATAGGTGTAACAGTCTCCAGTTCCATTCATTTCCAACAAATGACATGATTTCATTATTCTTCATGGATGAGAATTTCCACTGTGTACCTGGCATATTTTCTTTATCCATCTGTTGAGCACCTAGTCCAGTGATGGAGAACCTTTTAGAGCTCTCAGTGACACAAACAACCCTCTGCACACACATACCACAGGTCCAGCACTACTAACCTAAACTGATTCCATAGCTTAGCTCTTGTGAATCATGCTGCAGTGTTCAAGTCTCTCTCTATCTTACCAATTTTAATGCTCTTGGTCAGGTAGAGACTGAGAAGTAGAATAGCTGGATCAAACAGTAGTTCTATTGTTATTTTTTGAGGGAACTCCATACTGATTTCCATAATTGCTGTACTAATTTACATTCAGACCAACAATGAAGAATGTATAAAATAAAGGTACAAACAACATCAAAAGAACACATAGGACCCAGAATCAATGTAATATCATGTTGTGCAACAGAAGGCGACTTTCAGTCCACAATTCAGAAATCCTTATTTTAAAATAGAAAAATAAACATATTAAATAACTCACTCAAAAAGCCTTTTTATCACAGTACTGGGTATTGATCCAAGGGCCTCAATTCTTTTATGTAAGCACTGAGTTACATCTATGTACTGAGTACATCTATTTACTGAGTTACATCTTCATCTCTTTTGCAAAATTTATTTTGATAGAGTCTTGCTAAGTTGCCCAGGTTAGTCTCAAATTTGTGCTCCTTGTGGCTCAGCCCACCAAATAGCTGGCATTACAGATGTGCATCATCATGCTCAGAAAACAAAATCTTTTGACAAACTTGGAAAAATAAAATCATCCCTTCCTGAAAGTAACATAGCTTTGAAGTATACAGTATGCAAAATGTCTCTTCAAATATGAGAGAATCTTCATATTTGTTATCCAAGGAAAATTGACAGTTTATTTTTTCTCCAACTATTTGAACATTTTTTATATCTTCCATACATTTTTGAGGCTTCTAAAGTTTGCGTGCAAGACTAGCGATTACACCTCATCCTTCATTGTAACTCCAAAAATCCTCACCATAGGATAAGAGCTCCATAAGCAGCTGTGTAAGCTACACGATACTAACTGCATAATAAAATGTAATATATTCATGTGAAACTGCTGTTTGTGGTGTGAGGATTGTTGATGCTGCTACAGAAAAAGCCACGAAGAACTATATAATGAAGGCACAACAGGAATAAGTGAATCGAGCATAGTACTAGCATTCTGAAGACACTAGGAGAAAGTACCGAAGTATCAAGTGATGGAGACTCATTACTAATTTAAAAGACCACATTTCAGTCAAACACTAAGCAAAGGCTATAAAATTTCTGTGATTCTTATGCAAGTCCTGAAAGCAAGAAACCCACAGTCCACAACAGCTGGCACGAGGAATGTAAGAATGGACCCCTATGAACAAAAAAAGGGGGAGGAGTGATACGGAAGAGAGGAAGCAGGGAGGGGGATGGGAGAGAGGCGAGCTGCAGAAAAAGGGAAGGGAAGTCCAACTGAGACAGAATATTGAAAAGTCACACTCTCACTGTCACTCAGTGAAAGGCCTCATGAGGGTTCTGAGAAAAACTGTTCCCATAATTTCCTGTTTCAGTCATTTACATAATAAGTATATATTGTGACTCTATGTCAGGCAACTGGGGTAAAAACTAAGGGTTCAACAATGAACATAAACCTTGTAACTCCCCTCATGGAGGTTACAATTTATGTAGAGATGTATGTGTGCCTAATCAAATGTGCATTTCTTTCTACAATTCTCAACATAACCTTTTGTGTTTGCATTAAGATTTGGAATACATAAACCATAAGGCCCTAACTGGGTTGGTCTTATCTGGCCATAATTAGGATTTTAGGATTCAGAAGAAGATGCTAAAGGTATAAGCAAGCACCACCATTCAGTATATGTGCTGCCGAAGCGAGCACATGCACCACCATTCAGAACCATGCTTTAGTGAGACGTATTTTTTGCTGGATATACTATAAATTACAGCACATAATTTGTTTGCCTTGCTGTTTTGATGCTAATTAGGACATGTGGAAACTACGCAGTAAAAGTTCTTTACCCCACATGACTTTGAGGTTATGGCCCTAGAACATACATAAATAACTTCAATCAATTTTTCCAAGGTTTTTATTAATAGCCTATAGGATTAAGACTGGTCTTGTTTCAAGATATATATTTTTCAAAATTTTTTGAGACAGGATCTCACTTTGTAGTTCAGGCTGTTTCTGAACTCACTATGTAGCCCAGACTAGCCTCAAACTCACAGCAATCCTCCTGCCTCTGCCTCCCGAGTGCTGGGATTACAGGTGTGAGCCACCACACCTGGCACTGTGGTATGTGGTTGCCAGGGATTGAACTCAAGACTTTGCCACCTGCCAGGCAGACAATGGAACCACTGAGCAAAATCCCCACCCACCAAGATATATTTTTAAAGCTACCATCTATCTTGTGGCATTGTTCCCCTTCACAACTTTCTAAGCCACTGGGATACTGAAGCAGCATTTCAGCAGACTAAGCTCATATTTTACATAGAGTTGGAACCATGCAGAGAAGACCTGAAACTCAGTCATGAGCAAGTGTTCAGGCAAGTCTATTTTGTGTCTCTCCTACACAGAGACTAGAAACAACAGCTCTAAAATTGATCCCACTGGGACCTGAGGCAAAACATTTTCCAGGATGACTACACGGCACCAACCGCCCTCCTCCATCCATTTGCCTCCCGCCCGCCCACCCCTGGTTTTCCCACTCTCTCCTTCCTTCTGACCCTTAGTCATCTCTCAGGAGGAGGGGGTGCCTCCTTTTCGTTCCTTACAGGATCTAAGGGAATGAGTCACGAAAAAAAAAGATGGTCTCAAAAAAGAACTAAGAGGACAAAGGATATATTCAAGAAAAGAATTTTTCTTTTAAAAATCCTTCACATTTGGGTGTGTTTTCATTCACTGACTTGGGGAAGTGAATCCTTAGGAGAGGACCACAGAAAGAAGGGTCTTAACTCTTTTATGGAGACCAATGAGGTTATTCATCCCTTTGTCTCTTCCTCAGAAGTGAATTCCTCTCTCCTTCTTTTTATTTTCATTGTCTGGTCAGGCCCTTGTGTGCACATTTTGTTATTCTAGAGTCTTTGTGGACAAAGATATCTGAGATGTGAGGGGCATGTTAAGAAACCATTTACAGCTTACACAACACAGCTTTAAAAAGCCCAAGGTCAGCACAGCAGTGTCAATTTCACCAAAAGTCAAATTTTTCAGCCGAGGGAAAAAAAAATACTGCTTTGAGTTTTACTTACCACATACTGTTCATTCAAAAAGAAAAAAAAATGACAGAGACTAAGTAGACTATTATTGACTCTTTGATATATGGAATAAAAAAATTTTAATGTACAAAATGATAAAGAAAGAAATTAAATGCTTACATAATTGTTATTTGACATGTTTTTGTATTCTAGCTTCGGTTTGGAAAAAATTTTGCCCTGGAATTTGTCTTTTCCAAAGCAGCATAAATGTAGTTTGTTTGTTTGTTTGTTTGTTTTTAAATTGGTTTCTAAATACTGGTGGCAGTGGTGATAAGATACTTTTTAATTTTTTTATTTTTATAAAAAGACATCAGAATGACAAAACAGTATTAGATTGTCAATATCCTGAATTCTAACTCTGTAGTTGTATAATTTTGCTTTCTCAACTTTAAAGAGCAAATTATGAATTTTAAAACACTTCTTTCCTACCATTCTGTTCTTTGCCTTGAAGGAATCTAGTTACTGGCTTCCTCTGAGCAAGCTTCAGCCCAAAAGGTACCTAAGTGTAGAGGTTTCCATGTAGTTTCTCCGAAGCATTTCTGAAGTAGGTGTCTAGGGGCCGGAGATTTAGCTTGGGGGCACAGTACCTGCCTTGGTCCTGAGATCAACTGCCAGTGCTAAAGAGAGAGAGGGAGCGAGGGAATGAATTAAATTAGAGGGGTCCCCTATACTGCTGGGTAGAAAAGACCACAAATGTGTTAGCAGAGGAAAGAAAGGGTCAGAACAAGAAGGCGCTGACTGGCAGGTAAAAAGAAGGCGTGGGGGGGGCAGATGCGAGTGACTGACAGACACCACCACCTGGAAATGAACCTCTAATTCCTTTTCCAGAAGCATTTTCTGCCTTCAGAGGGCATCAAAGGTTAAGAAAAGATTTTTTTAAAAGCATAAGTGAAAGATGACCCCTCTTTTCTTATTCCATTCCTTAAATTTGCAGTCCTCCATCCATTGTAAAGGAAATTCTCCTCACTGCACCATGAAGAAAAATAATTATTTTGTTGCATTAATCAAAACTCCACTTATTAGGAGGCTGGTGATCACAGTTGCGGTTTGGCTTGAGAGTACCGTCACCTTGTTGTGACCCTGGCCCGAGCCTGGGAGCAGGTCCTGACTCCTCCACCCAAGCAGCCTGTCTGATAATAGTCCTCGGTTACGACGGAGGCAAAGGGGTAACAAGCCAACTCCAGTCATGTGGCTGGGCCTGAATCCTGCCTCTACTACTGGCCATTTCAACAACGACAAGTGTCCATATGAAAAACGGGGTTGCTGATAACTGCAGTAGCAACACTCAGTGCTGCCATGAGGTTTAAGCAAGTGAGTGTTCATACAGTGTCCAAGGGCTAAGAATGATGCTTCTCACGGGCTAGGCTAAATAGCTCATCAAGACAAAGTCTATGCCTGTTAAGCACATTAACTTTAAAATTTAGAATGGAATCTACCATTTTCATTTATGATTAATATAATCACTGGGCCCAGGGATGTAGCTTAGTGGTGATACACCTGCCTGACAAGCGCAAGGTCCTGAGTTCGATTCCTTGGTTGGGGTAGGGACTAAATACAGTCACTGTAGTTGCCTCAGTTTTGTGAATCCAACTTTCTTTGAGGTAGATTTCTATGTCACCACCAGGAGAGAGATGGTAGCCAGGTAAAAGCGTGGTTAAGCAAAGTACAGCAGGTCTACATCTCCTAAGCCATACGGGATGTACCTGGACAGGACGAAACCCAAAGACAGATTTAGTCGAGCAAGGCCCACCTCTAAGACATCCTTTTGATGCAGGCGCCAAAATGGTATACTCTCAGTAAAAGCTCCTGGATCACGTCTGACAGTTTGCATCTGATTGATCCATGATAGCCCAATCTGTACTGAGCTTCCATTGGTTGTTCACATCCTCCCCGCCAAATTGGGCCACAAGGCTGGTCAGTCAATGACGGGTAAGATTTCTCCAGAGAGAAACAACCTAAGCCAGGTGCAGCTACACAGCTCAACAGAGACCTAGGTGGGACTGGTTAGCCAAGGACAGGTAAGGCTCCTCTAGCAAGGACACCCTAAGACAGACACAGTCACCCCAAGGTCTTTTTAAAAATGAAAGGGAGGAGACGTGACCAAACTTTTCTCCAGGTGCTTCCACTTATTCTCCCCCCCTCTCTCCTCTCTGTCTCCTAGTGGATGAAAAGACACCATGCCCCTTTGAGAAACCATAGCAACGCACAGATGCAGGTGATGCAGGTGACTGACACAGGTGACACAGACGAATCATGCATTGCTAAATGCTGCTTCTGCCCTTGAGCCTAATCACACCCCGCCATGAACACTGCTCCCACCGTCTCATCCGATCACATCCCAAGGCGCCCTATGTGAATGCCTGTAACATCCATAATAATAAAGAAGAAGCTTCCCAACCAACTCAGAGTCTGGGTGTTGTGATTCTGCATCCCCACTCACCCTCCCGAGGCTGTCGGATGACGGAGAGCATGGTAACTGGACCAGGCAAGATTACAGCCCCCATTTTTCTACTTTGTACACCGTAAAATAAAACTCAAAATTATATTTTTAGGTAAGCAATCTTATTACATAAGCATCTTTTCTCTTTCCCCCTAATCATTATAATACCTATTAAAAGGGCTTAAAGTTGAGTAGATTATTGTAAGAATCAACTTGTTCTGAATGACATGCTCTCTTGTTCTCAATGACATAAGAAAGTCTATATAGGGCCAGAGATTTAGCTCAGTTTTGGTTCCAGCACCTGCCTCACAAGCGCAAGGTCCTGAGTTTGATCCCGGTGACCACATACAATGCTGGGCGTGGTGACAAACGCCCACCAGCCATCAATACCACATACCACAGTGCGGGTATGGTGGCTCATGCCTGTAATCCCAGCACTCGGGAGGCAGAGGCAGGAGGATTGCTGAGTTTCAGGCTTGCCTGGGTTACTTAGTGAGCTCAGTGCCAGCCTGAACTACAAAGCGAGACCCTGTCTCAAAAAAAAAAGTCTATATAATCTCAATTTTTCTCTACAGTTTTTTCATTTGCAGATTGTGCTACAAAGCATGAACACACTAGTAGGAAAAAAATTGGTTATGGTTACAACCTATAAGCCAGTACCAAAAAATGCCATCTTCCAGCCAAATAGCTATCATGAAGGTGCCATCTTCCAGCCAAATAGCTATCATGAATGCATTTCTTTGTGATATTTTCCACTTTGGATGGTATTTTAATGAAAGAAAATAGAAGCTAGGGTCAGTTTGAGCAGAACTGTATTATATAGCTACAGCTATAACTCAGTGTAATTTGATATAACCAGGTTTAATACTAGCTACACAGTGCACCATTTCATGAACTTCAGGTTTTTCTTTGTAGTAAAACTCTCCTGAATCCTGATTTCATGACGACCTTCATTACCTGTTGTAATTCCAGTTAGAACAAAGTGAACCAACATGTGCCAATGTCTAAAATTTCATGCCTGCCAAAAGAAAATCAGTCCAGGGCCCTTGCTAAATAAAGAAGTACAGAGCAAGTGCTAAGAAGGCATGGAGATTATTCACACACACACACACACACATGACTTCTAGCAGCAACACATTTGAAATTTTTCAACTCAACATGAATTTAGAATCGAGTTCTGAACTTCAGGACAGTAACTAATCAATTTACTCACAACTATTGCCAATGGCATTTGAGACCAGAAGATCAAAGACTGACTCAACAAGATTTATCACTTGTAAAGTTATGGTTCCATCCATCCCCTGCTCAGGTTCAAGCTGTGATCAATGAAAAGATGTCCAGCTACAGTACTGGATCCATACAGATGCTCCATAAAATTCATCACTTTAAAGTTATATTTTAATTGATATCATTCCAACATAAAAGAATAATTTGACAGTAAAAGCCTTCATTTCACAAAACTTGAAAAGTATTTTAAGAAAGATGAACCTATTTGTGATGCAGTTGCTAACTCAATTCCCCCAAAAGAAAAGTTTGAGAATACAACAAGGGAACTGTTTAATTGGGGATTCCATGTCTAATTAGAATTATGTGATTTCCAGGTTTAACACATAAACCAGAATCACCGGTCTGTGCAACTTCACATTAAAAGAAAAATACCACAGTGCAGGGGGTGGTGGCTCATGCCTATAATCCCAGCACTCGGGAGGCAGAGACAGGAGGATTACTGAGTTCAAGGCTTGCCTGGGCTACATAGTGAGCTCAGAGCCAGCCTGAACTGCAAAGCAAGACCCTGTCTCAAAAAAAAAAAAAAATCAACAAGGAGCAATCAACATCATAAAGAAACAGAATTAAATATATAAACCAATTCTGCAATATCCCTTATACCCACTTTGCTTTCGTGGTTAACAAAAAAATGAATTTATGAGAATAAGCCTTTTCCACTAGAAAGATGGTATAAATAATTCCTTCAACTATGGTGGGTCCCAAGAGGTTCAGTGGCACCTACTGGAAACACTGGATCCTCTTCGAGAAACACTTGGCCAAGTTCTCACGATCACCCTCCATCCTCCAGAGACCACCATGAACAGCTGTGCAAATATCCCTAGCACCAGATCTGGGCTGATATCTCCATCAGCACCCACCTTATCAGAGGGGTGATTTGATTAACACCATTCCTTTGTGATTTGGTGGCACTGAGGAAGGAGGTAAAAGTCACCTACAGAAATGAGGATTTCACGTTTCAGGAAATTTTATACCAGTAGGCTATCATACAAAACCTATACTTGTGGAAATGCCTAAATGAGTTTATATAGCACATCTCTTCACCACTGCGATTCATTTAAAAGATGAAGCCACACGGTTCTGTGTTTACGGTAGAGGTAAACTCGGTGCTCGGCCTTGCGTTGGAATCATTTCCCATCTCTCTCAGGTCCTACGGAGGCGACCGAACTACTAAACTTCCCTTTGCCTCCATTTCTTCACATGTGAAACGTGAATATAATAAAACTGATGCTCGTCTTGCAGTTCCAAGCAAACATTAAATAAGAGAATCTGTGTTAAAATGCTTAACGCTGTGCCTACCACGGAAAAAGCATTCACGATCTGTTAGTAATTGTCATTGTTAGGCAAAACTCGCCGCTGGCTCTTTTAAACTTGTTTCTCTTCATCTTTAATCTGCCTACAAAAAAAAAAAAAAAAGCACCTTCTGTGTATCCTGTGAGGAAGTAAGATTTCTGCACTGTGATGTAAAAGAACCTTCCTGACCCTTAGAAGCCAGCAAAGGTGTGGAGGGTTGACCAGAAGTCACATTAAACACCACCCCCCCCCCCAACTTGCGATGTCTGCTTTTGCGATGTGACAACACTGACATCTAGCGATCAGAAAGGTGAACTAAATGTTTTGCAAATAAAGGGACCAAAAGGAAGGCAGGTAATTTTGACCTAACAAGTATTTTAAAGAAAATGAGTCAGATTTGAAATAGATTGACACATATTCTATTCATGTTGGCTGTATTTAATCCTATATTTTGGACAACTGAAGTCCAAATTATTCATTATTTTAAACTTTCCTCTTCGCAATGATTTACTTTTAAAATTTGAAAAAGTTTAAATATATTTAAGAGAATTATTAAACCATACTCTTTTTACTTTCAATTAAAATTAAAATTAAAAGTTTAGTAAAGTAATCTAAACTAACCCCAAAACAAACAAGATTTGAAAATTGGGGCAGGGATTTAGCTCAAGTGGTACCACATCTACCTTAGCAGAGGTAAAAACTTATCAATGTGCTTTAAGTATTACACATTAACTTAGGATATCTATTTCACATTTTTTTCTATTTCACAGTTTTATAATGAGAATTAAAGAAGGAAATTATCCTGTGAAATAGCCAACCAAGGGTTTTTCTGCTTTGTGTTCATTTTTCTATAACAAAAGAAGAATTTACAAACTTCTCCCCCCTCATAAAAGAAGCTTTAAGAGAATTTCATAAATGAAAAGTAGACAATTAGCACTCAAAAGCCATCATTATCATCTACTGAAGACGTGCTGGTATTCTGTCTTGTATTAGAGTCATTTGGTCAAACCTTTGCAAAGAAGACTAAAGATTTAAATCAGCCATAGGAGTGTAGAAGTAAACGCAAAGAGGAAAGGAACTAGACCAGGGGAACAAAACGGAGAGTGAGCCCCAAAGTCGGCTTGGCCACCTGCTTGTTATCACCATTACTAATAACAGCTATTGTTTGTAGTATATCAATTATGAAGCACATTGTACCAGGCTCTTCTCATTTATAAATGTTCACTTATTCGACAAATAGACTCTAGCGCAGCCAGACCTGGAATAGTGTGGGGCTCACAGCAGACTGGTCCCTGTCCTCACTGAGACTGTAAAGTACCAGAGAAGATGATAATTATTCAACTGAACACACAGTTTAAACTGTATGTTTCAGGACAAACTGTACTGCCTTAAAATCCAGAGATAGAAGCCCTTCTCCCTGTGTCTCAGAATACAGCTGTATCTAGAGATAATGTCTTTAAAGAGGTGAAAATGAAGACATTCAGGTGGGCCCTAATCTAATCGGAATAGAGTCCTTGAAAGAAGAGGAAACTTTAACACAGTAAGATATGCCAAGGGATTCGCACCCCTAGAGAAGCACCAGCTGAGGACAGAGTAGGAGCCAGAGAGAAGCGTAAGGAAGAATTCAAACCCTCCAACGCCTCCCTCTTGGACTGCTATCGCCAGACTTGTGAGAAATAAATTTCTGTGTCCTAAGTCACAGAGTGTGTGTAGTATTTTGCTATGAAAATCACAGCAGGCTAAAAGATCTATAAAATGTCATGTAGGGAAGGCCACAAAACCGTGAGCACATGTAATAAAGCATTTGAAGAACAAGGAGAGGTCTATAAGTCAGAAGGGAGAAGCCTATTCCGGCCTGAAGAGGGAGCGTGTTTCAGACTGGGAATCACGAGGGCGAGGCACAGGCAGTGCAGGTGAGAGGGATATGAATGAAACAAAGCCAGGGAGGGCAGAGACACCAGAGCACTAGATCCTTGAAGGTCAAGAGTTAATGACCTTGGGCTTTGTCTTGAAGAAATTAGATGTCATCCTTGAGTTTTCATCAGGGAATCATAGGAGCCCGATGTTGAAGGTTCCTCCAGCTCCAGGAGGGTGAACAGATTGAGGAAAGCAAGAAAGGAAATGGGGAGACCAATTAGGGAGCTGTTTGCATTGGCTATGGTGGAGGAGTGATACACTGAACAAGTCTGATAGTAGTGACAATGGCTAAGCATAGATCAATCCAAGAGATATTGAAGACTCAGACTACTTTAGATACCTCCTTCCTATGGCTTGTCCTTCCATGACTGGCTTGCTTCGTACATCAGGTCATCAAAGTCATCTAAAGTGTACACATGGCAGGATTCCCTTCTTTTTAAGGCTGAGAAATATTTCATGGAATGTGTCTGTCACATTTTCTTTCTTCATCTATTCATAAACACAAGGTGTTTGCATTTCTTAGTTACTGTGAATAACTGAAATAAACACAATATATCTCTTTGAGATTCTGATTTCAGTTACTTTAGACACCATCCAGAATAGAATAGTACTTGTTGGGAGCTGGGGTGAGGGAAATAAGTTGTTATTAAGTGGGGATGAAGTTTCAGCCATGCTAAAAGAAGTTTCAGTTATGCCCAATACTAAGTTCTAGAGTGCTGTTGCATAGCATAGTAACTATATAGTATAGTATACTTCAAAATGTATTAAAAGGAACAATGCAATATTGTTCATTTCAAAATTTAAGAGGGTAGATCTTACATTGAGCCCTCTTACTACCAAAATAAGAAAAAAGAAAAGGATACATAGCCCCTCTGTGAGTGGTTAGAAATGACTGTTACCTTAGTGATGGTGATTATAACATGGTGCCTCCATATGTCTGAGATCACCAAATTATACACTCTGTTACACGTGAAGTCTTTATATATCAGTTATACTTCAATAAAGCCATTTTAAAAGAGAGAGATTTAAAAGTACAAGACATGGGAATGGCTTAGTTGTCAAAGGAAATAAAGACATTAGCATATTTCTGACTTATAAAACATACAAATAAAATGATGCCATATTTTTTAAATAGGAAAATAGATGAGAACAAGATCTAGGGGACAAAAAAATAGCTCTAATTTAAATGGGTTGAGTCTTAGTTTGTCTTTTGAAACATCCAAGTGGAAATGTCAGGGAGTTAGACAAATTGGGGCCCAGAGAAGAAAGCTGGATGCAGTTGTAAACTGGGCCATCATTCACGTGTAAATGGTAAAGGAAGCCTTGGGCCCAAATGAAATGCTTACTGATGAACACAAAGTGAGGACAGGCAGGCCTAAGGCTAAGTCTCAGAAACTCCTAAAAACAAGGCATGAACAGAGAAGTGAGGAAATCCTGAAGTGTGCAGTGTCAGGATTGAGCAGAGGAGTGAGAAATTAATAGTAAAAATGGATTTTTTTTTTGAGACAGCGCCTGACTTTGTAGTTCAGGCTGATCCTGAACTCACTATGTAGCCCAGGCAAGCCTTGAACTCAGCAATCCTCCTGCCTCTGCCTCCTGAGTGCTGGGATGATAGGCGTAAGCCACCACACCCAGCAAAATGGATATTTTTAAATATTTTCCTACAAGACAAATGAGTGTGAGTTTGAAAGACTTGTTATAGTTTTGGGTTCTGTGAATTTTGTGAACTTTGAAGACTGTATATGTGGATCTTTCCAAAACTGATATATTGACATCCTGACCCCAAAAGTAGTAGTATTAGGAGATGGAGCTGAGGAGCTAACTAACTATAATGAGATTTTTTTTGTGGGTGGAGCCCCATGAAAGAATTAACATTCTTAGATGAGGGAACAAAATCAGAGCTCCCTCTCTCTACCATGTGAGATGCAATGAGATAGAGGTCATCTTCACACAAGGCCGACAGTGAGTCAACACCAAGAACCAAGTCTGCACTCACCTTAATCTTGGAATCTCAGCCTGCACAACAGTAAGGAATAAATATTCAAGCCACCTGATCTGTCGTATTTTGTCACGGGACTACAAGCACACTAACACAGTGGGACCTGCGTGGTCTTATTAAGTTTGGACTGGTTTGGTTTAGTGGGCTAGTACAGGAATATGCCTTAAATATGTTAGAAACGTATGTTGAAAGATATTTTGACCACATGTTATAGATCAGGGATCCAAAGGTCATAAGAATCAGGTGATTAGTCCTAAATTAT
Source organism: Thryonomys swinderianus (assembly GCA_004025085.1). Taxonomy (NCBI): domain Eukaryota; kingdom Metazoa; phylum Chordata; class Mammalia; order Rodentia; family Thryonomyidae; genus Thryonomys; species Thryonomys swinderianus. Next base: position 30,557 of record PVIC010010302.1, on the reverse strand, counting down.
ACAGCTAATAAGTAGTTGATCAATGCCCAAAAGATGGGTGCTGTCTGACACTGCTGCGTTTCACTCTTCTTCATCTTCATAAAATGCATAATAGGTTATTCTGAACTGTAATCATCCTTCTGTGCTGAAATACCAGAGCTTACTCATTCTACACTTTAGTGCTTTTTATCAAACCTTCCCTTATTCTTGGGTATTTTGCTAGTAACAAAATTATAACTAATACAAAACCTCCAAAGACTAATATAGCAGACCACAAAGTGATTACAAAGTTCTCTACTGACCTTTATTCTACTGAAGGAAAGTTCAGAAGAGAAATATACAGTATGGGATGAAGAAACGTAAAGTTTGAGTTAATATGGACTCTTCCATGTTCAAGGCTCTAGCCTTGATCCTTCACGATGAGGGTGAGTATCTCAAAGCTCCCTCTGCCCCTCATTGAACCCACTTCCCTTGGGTTCATAAACCTGCCATGGAGGTTTGACTACATATTTCCCAGGATCCCCTTCCCTGTGTAAGGTCAACTGGCCCAAAGATAAACGTATTAGATTTAAAAGATGAAAGTAAAGCAATGACCATTCAGTTCTGAGGGTCATTACAAACTACAGAGAGGGACAGGCTCTGTCCATCTTCTTCACTAGCAGACTCCATTTCTCCCTAATATTCTCTGTTTTGCCTCCAACTCTTCTTCCCAAAAGCTGCTGTTGTGAACTCTGGACCTACCAGAGGAAGAAACCGCGTAGAGACAAGAGCCTGCCGCAGACACTCCCATGTGCGCCCCCTGCCGGCCCCACTTTGGTGACTGCAGATGCTCAGCTTCCCAAATGGACCATGCAGCCATTACGGCAACACATATGGAGGTTTCTCAAAAAGTCACTTTTTTTTCTAATCTTGCAACTGCCCTTCTAGATTTTCACCAGGTCCTGAACGATGCAAGGTCCAATTTCTGCAGTAAATCCCTTCTCTCTAACCCTCGCATCAGCTGCACTCCTCATTTCGGCTTCTCACCTACGGCATTTCTCCTTTCTCTGCTCTGGGGTGAAAAGAAGCTCCTCTCGATTTCTTCCTCAGATCAGACAATGAGCAAGGATACTGCTCCCACCCTCTTGTGGTTCATTAATCAGAATGAACATGTGTCCCCCAATTCTAATCCCAGCTTCCCTCCTGTGACAGTGGCAGGCCTGCTGATTCCCTTACTAGGGGACCAATTAAACAAGCACTTTTCTCAGTGACACACATTAGCTTTCCCTGGAGACAATTAAGTCTCTGTGTAGAAGAAAGAACATTACCCCAGTGTCAGGGCTCCGCCTTGCCATTAAAAAGGCACAGGCAACCGGCTCGAGCTCAGAAGTACTGAGGGGTCTATTCAGTTGGCTGGAGACCAGGCAGCTGCTCAAGAGTCACCCAGCCACATCGTGCTTCCCAGCCCACGGCCCTCGCTTGGGTCGTACCCTTCTGAGTTAGAATCTGTCTCTGATGGAAAGGTTGGAAAGGGGATTGTTTGGCAACTTCTCCCACCACAGAGCCTGAACTTATACCTGTGAATGTACCAAACATGGAGTGATGGCGGGCCTGCAGAACAGAGAAGGTCACACTTCAATGACTAGTAGAACTTTCATTGTCAGAAAACTAACTTCTCCTTGATAGATCTGGCTGGTACGGAACAAAGCCAGTATGGAGCTCCCGCCAAAGATCACCCTTCTGCTTTCCATAATGCCCCACGTCCTGTCAGAAGCCCTTTAGGTCACATTCTGTCATACACCAACCCGCCAGTTGGAAAGTCACACAGAGCTCTCCCTCCCCTGGCCGCTAGTCCCGGCGCTCAGACTGTATCTAACCGCAGTCTGGCAGGTGCCTCTCCCCAGGCCAGCCCTGCTACAGACGCCCGAGCCTCATTCCATCTTCTTTCCTATCACTCCTCCTCTAAATTGAGTATTTCTGTCTGAATGCACTTCACCCCCAGGCCCAAGGCAGAACTAGAATACAAAGGAGAAGGAGTATTATCTGACTGTTCTCCAAGTCCTCAACTGCAGACAGACTGGAACAAATCAGCACCAACTCTCAAGGAACGCGGGGGAGAAAAGCTGCCACAGATACTCAGCTAAGTTTCAACCATGTTTTACCAGCAATATTCCTAGTGACAGATTTTTTTTTTAAACACCAGAATCCCATGAATCATAACCCATGATCGTTTTGGTACAATAATGAATGTTAGCACAGAAACCTTTTCACGGCCTTTTTTCTGAGATCAGAATTGTCATTGAGAACTTTCTCAGATTTTAAAGCTGCTAAGGATAAAGAATATTCCTTGACTTCCTTGAGAAAAAGAAAAAATCACTGGCAGCATTCTACTTCTCCATAGTCTTTTCAAAGGCAACAGTAACTTCTTGAAAGTTAGGCCTTAAACTTAAGTATCTTTAAAAGCAAGTAGCACTTTAACATGTGAAAGACATGACAAAGTTCAACTGTAAATTACCTTTTTCCCCAGTGAACTTTTCTTAAGCTGCTGAAATACTGCCATAAAAGGTCAAATTCTTGGTGAACCCCAGAGAGTAAGATTGCTCAAGCAATATTCAGCTTGAAACAGGCAAATAAATATGCTTATATTTCAGCAAGATGAGACTAGAGGGGGTCATAGTGGATGAAATACAGCTTGAAAAAGTCATTAAATATAACCAATATGAATCTCAATCAACATGCTCCCATGTGCCATAAAAATTGCTTCTATTTACTAAAAATGCATGTAATTTTCACCCAGTGGGAAACTCACCTTGCAGCTTTCTTGCTGCCCCCACGGGGCTCCCAGAGCTGAGACAGGTTCCAGGCTCTTTCTTGTTGCCTGGACAGCACTGGGAACCAGTCTCTGCCCACCAGGCCAGGTCCGCAAGTTGTCCTGCAGAGCAAACTTCAAATCTAACAGCCCCCGCGGGGTCCTTGCCACAATGGCACGTGGAGCCTGCTGAGGCTGGAAACCCAATACGTGGGTCCTGCCTCTACCGGTCAGCTTTCCCTTTGCTGGGACAGGATACTCAACACCCGCATCTTAGAGGGGAGCCTGAACTAGGCTCACAGTTCGAGAGCGTCCAGTCACTGGCCCCCTGGCTTAAGGAAGAAACTTCATGACTGAAGAATGTGATGAAACAAAGCTGTTTAGTTCATGCAATCTGGGAAGCAAAGAAGGGAAAAGTTCATGCGGGGACGGGCCAGCAACCATACACATTACCCAAGATGATGCCTCCATGGCCTGCCCAGACCCACCCAAATGTGTGCTGTACTCAACGGGCAGCATCTCTCAGTCCAACCAAGCTGACACAGTGCGCATCACAATGAGCAGTCTCTCCGCCCTCCTGCTCACACACCCTCTGCTGTGCCCTGCCGACCCTCGCCTCTAGGAGAAGCAGCCACAGGCAGTACCTGCATGCAGCGCCACAAACTTCCTTCTCCTTTCATCTCATACTCTGTTCTCACACCCCTTCCAGAGTCTCCAGGACACTCCCTCTTCCCTCAAACCCTTGCTTTGTAACAAAATCCATGCACAGTCTGACTCATTATCTAAAATAGTCTCCTCCCTCACCAGGAACCTCCACCTTCACCAGCACCTCCGCCTTCACCCGCTACTTGTTTCATTTTTGTCCTAGTGTGGTAGGTAGATAAGCTGGGTGGACATCTTGTAGGCAGTTAGAGAGGGCTGGCCCTCAAGGAGCCAACGTGAAAGACACTCGAGACACGTTCACTGAAGGTCAGCGTTGCAAAAAGAGAGAAGCTACCACATCCAGGCAGGATAGATAATAGTGACTGAGACTCTTAACTAGGGATCAGTCCCCAGTGGGGAGGACGCCAGGGTCCTGGCCCAGCCCGCCCAGGCAAGATCCCCCACTGGAAACCCTTGCTGCTTCTTACATGACTTGCTCTCCCACTGGCTACCCTGGCAATCAATATTAATCATATTGGTTGATCAGTTTTGTCCACCTTTTAAATCTTATTGGTTGGTCCCACTGTGAACCTCCCTCATCTCGGGGCTTTGCTCCATAAATATCCCCCGAGAAACAGGGGTCTGGGTCACCCACTTTCGGGTCTCCTTCTGTCCCTCTGCAGCAGGAGCTTTCTTTCTCAATAAGTTTTTCCTTCTCTTAGCCTCCATTGTTCCTAGAATTCATTCTTTGATTTTAGAGAACACAAACTCACGCTTTGATCTAGCAGGTTAGGAGTTATAATATTTCCCAGGTTTGGATTATTACAGTTTATTTAGGCACCATTTTTAATTACTTTCAGTATCGATAGTATTTTTGGAGTTTTTTCTGGTTTTATTAATATGCACTAGTTGTACAAGTTAATGGGGTAACATGTGAGACTTCAACACATGCATATAGCATGTCCTGAGCCAATCAGAGAAATGAACATTTCTCTCTCCGTATCATTCCTTTACATTCTGAGCCTTCAAGCACCACCCTTTCCTACATCTTCAGAAAATGCGTAATAGGTTATTGTGAGCTGTGGTCACCAGCTGTGCTATAGAACCCCAGAATTTACTCTGCGCTCTAAGACCTAGTGTGGAACCCTCCCCTCCCCCTTGGTCCCACCCACCCCACACTCACATGTTTTCAGATCTGCTTTTCTAATCTCCACATATGAGAGAAAACATGATTTGTCTCTCCGAATCTGTCTCATTTTACTCAACATAATGTCCTCCATTTCTAAACATTCTGCTATGGTGAAACAATGTATTCAATTGTACGGCTGAATCATATTCCACCTAGGCAGGTATGTATACTTGTGTTTTAATAGTTGTGTTTTTAATATGGGTATTTTAAATTGTGTGGTTCTCCCTATGTAAGTTCTCCTATGCATCTTCCCGTTCATTTATAGGAAACTAGTACCTAGAATAACATCTGATACACAATAGATGCTCCGCAAATGTCAACCAAATGATTTAGTCACCACTAATTTTTCTGGCCTCACAAGGAGGGTTTGATCATCACACCCTCCCAAGAGGCAGGTAAAAAATATTCATTTCTCATCCAGCTACTACACTGAATAAAAGAAAGGAAAGCAAAAAAATATACTGTGTTTCCATGTTTCCGACCCTGAATATTCTTTGCTTGTCACATGCGTTTTCAAGTTAAAGGATTATTATGCTGCCTCCGTTGTCCTGAAGCGAACTGGTGCTGGAAGTGACAACTTAAAGTTTTCCCTCCTGCCATGCAGTGGGAGCAGCCTGTGAAACCAGCCAGGAGTAAAGAAAGAGGAGTGCAGAAGGGATTCCTAATCCTGCTGCCTACTTTGGCTACATTTCAATCATTAAAATGTATCATAGGGATTCTGGGAAGTTATATAAAAACCTCACGACAACTAATGAGTAAAAGGAAGAAAATATATTGACACTAAATAAACATTGTAACTGGTTAATGGGGAAGTAATTGTTGAGAGGGAGATGTCTGTGAAAAAATACTCATTTTACACAGACTAGAGGGAAAGCAGAAATGTATTTTACAAAAAAAAAGTCTAGCATCACATCTCCTTATCGCTATGTTTGCACTTATCATGTATTCATGAGTTGTTGACTCAAGTCATTACATTCTAATATAGATTAGCTCAATTGTTGAGACACAGATGCACACTCAGAATGAATGCTAAAATCCAATTTTATATTATATTTCTTGATAAGTTTTACTGTAATTTGTAATCCATCCAGGAAGAGCAGAATAGAATGCTTAGCCCATTTGTATTTTATGTAACAAAACCAACAGGTTCACCACTTATTTCTGACTCAAATCGAGCTAAGAATTATAATAACTGTCTGCCTCTAAAGAGCTTATCTTATGTCTCACAGTTTAATTGGATTGTTTCTGAGACAAGCCTCTCCTTTTCAGTTTCATAAAGACCATACTATTGTACTCTGTTCTGTTTTCTCAGAACTTTGTTCAATTTAATTTTTTGTCATAGTTGCCTAAGATGCCTGCTTCCTTTCTAACCCCAAATTCAAGTGATCTGCCACTGTGGGACCATTTGACATTTTTTAAATCTGTAATTGCATGGGTAAGAGAGCTTAATAAGGAAGGCAATGAATGAGTTCGCAAGGAATCAAATCATAGAAAAGTAAATTTCATTCTACAAATGAATGGTTCTTAAATTAGGCACTCAGAGATAGTTCAGTTATCAAAAAAAATCAAAGCACAGACATGACAGAAGGCATTATTTTGTCATACCAAGTTCCCAGCTACAAGTGCTCTCACCACAAACAGTTCTTGGGAAATACATAAGCTACTCCATAGAATTCATTGTAAAGAAAATTTATACAACAATATAGACATTTTGTAGAGTCAGCTGGGTGGTACACCACTCCCAATCCCAGCACTCTGAGAAGCTGGAGACAAGATGAAAAATCTGACCCTAGTCTGGGCAGTAAGCAGCTTAGTGAGTCTGTCTTATAATTTAAAAAGCAATTTTTAAGTGCCATAGGGTTGTGGTTCACTGGAAAGGCTCTGGGTTCAGTTCTTCAGTATTGCAGAAAAAGGTCTGGATTATGTTCGGATATCAACCATACTAGCTCATAATATATTGAAGCCCTAACCACAGATGGCACTATGTTAAACACTACAGTAATTCACTGTTTAAATTTTGGTTTAAAATATAATTATGGCACAAATATGAAAAGAAAGACAGTACTGTATGTCCATGCTCATTACAGTCCTCTTCACAATAGCCAAGATATGGGACCAACTAGGTATTCAAAGACTGATAAACTGATAGAGAAAAGATTATATATATAAATTATATATATATAAATTAAATATGTATATATAAATATATTTATATTTATATATAAATTATATATAAAATTTAAAAATTTTTTTTGAAGGCACCCTATTTTTTTAAAGGCACCCTTTAAAAAAAAAATAAGATCCTGCCATTTGCAGCAAAATGGATGGAAGTGGAATGCTATATATTAAATAACCCAGACCCAGAGTGACAAATCTTCCTTTTTTCTATATGTAAGCTGGAAGAAGAAAAAACAGTGTTTCTGAATGTAAACTAGTAAGAAGGGTGAAGGGGTGGAGACACAGAGACAAGATGACAATGGATATCAAAACACATACAAAACGTGAAAACCTTTTTTTAAATGTTACTTTTTTTTTTTTTTTGGTACTGGGGATTGAACTCGGGCCCTTGTGTATCCAAGGTGGCATGGTACCACTTGAGCTAAATTCCCAGCCCCTAAATGTTACTATTTTTTAAATGTGGTATAAGGAGGAAAATCCAGGCAAAATACTTTATCACCTTCTAGAGATGTACTTACAAATATAATTCTAATTATATATACACATGCATTACATGCAAAAATTAACACATTAACAATTTAACAAAAACATTAAATTGAGGGCCGGAGATTTAGCTCAGTGATTCCGGCACCTACCTTGTAAGTACAAGGCCCTGAGTTCAATTCCAGTAACCACATACAATGCTGGGCATAGTGACTTACGCCCACCAGCAATCAATACCACATACCACAGTGCCGGGTGTGGTGGCTCACGCCTGTCATCCCAGCACTCGGGAGGCAGATACAGGAGGATTGCTGAGTTCGAGGCTTGCCTGGGCTACATAGTGAGCTCAGGGCCAGCCTGAACTACAAAGCGAGACCCTGTCTCAAAAAAAAAAAAAAAAAAAAAACAGCTCACAGATAAGTGCCTCTAACCCAATTCTCATTCACCACCAAATGTATTTCAAATCATAATTCAGGATTTTCCTTTCATTTAATCCAACAAAATTACTAGAAGAAATGCATTAGTAGACAACGCAAATGCTACTTTATTAATGGATACTTGTGCTAGCTCAGCCTGCCATGCCCACGTTGGTATTGTTATCAGACTCAGTCCATACAAAAGTTGATTTGATGCGTAGGTAAAATCCAAGGTTGCCACCTGGTATAAAGTGATGATTACACTAATTGCCTGTCTCAAAATGATTCCCCTTGCTGTGAAGTTTGGAAATTTATGCTGTTGAAGAACTTCTGGTGCTGGAGATTTAGCTCAGTGGCTCCGGCGCCTGCCTAGCAAGCGCAAGGTCCCTGTTTCAATCCCTGGTGAACATATACAACAATACCGGGCGTGGAGACTCACGCCCACCAGCAATCAGTACCACACACCACAATGCCAGGCATGGTGGCTCATGCCTATAAGCCCAGCACTCAGGAGGCAGAGGCAGGAGGATTGCCGAGTTCTAGGCTTGCCTGGGCTATAGTGAGCATAGGGCCAGCCTGAACTATAAAGCAATACGCTGTTTCAAAAAAAAAGAGAATTTCTGAATCCAAGAGTCTCTTTATTATACACTGGAGGGGATACTAAATAATTAATAATTAATCTTATGAATTAGTGATTAAATAATAGAAGTCACTTATAAGAAAGATTCCTCATGTAGAATAAAAAGTCTAAAACGGTCTACCCGGTTAGCCAATAAGACGCTAACAGACAACATCCTAGAGGGTTATTAAGGCTCAAACACGTGTGGCCCCTCTGTAATGTTGACACTGACTCATCCCTGAGGAGCAGGGCTTCCAGGGGGTCCTGAGCTGCAGCCGCGCCTCACAAATGGGCTTAAGGAGGGGAAGCGTCCGCTAGTCACACGAGGCAGAGGCCGTGCAGCAGTTCACGGTCCCTTCTCTTCTGGTCCCGGCTGCTGAAATTCCCACGATCTGGTTTCTGAGGCTGGTCCCACGCGGCTGCTGGCTCTATTTTATGGCAGGTCTGATGATCTCTAAGTCTCCTGCTGGTCAAAACCCCACAACGTCAATGTCAAGAGCAAGTCAGGGTCTGCCCAGACTCTCCGCGTGAGGTCTCTTCACGTGCCCCCAACGGCCTTGACAGGAGCAAACCACGGCAACCCACGGCCAGGGCCCCTCTGTCTCTCTGAGGCAGAAGCTATCTCGTAATAAACATTTCCCACTATTATTTAAAAAAAAAAGATTTAGCTCAGATGGATGTACCTTCAGGACATCCTCATAAGTGAAATAAATAGGTCACAGATGTGTAAATATCGTATCTGTTCTCTACTATGAGAAATTGAAGATGTTAAGTAATAGAAAGTATGATGGATATTGTGAAATAGAAAATATGCAAAGGGAAATGTGGTGGAGGAGTAATGAGGTGTAAAGAAAAAATATGATGGTAATAAAAAAAAAGGGGGAAAAGCTTATATATTTAGGGAGTGGAGGGTTATGGGGTGGGTAGGGGAACGGAAAAAAAATGAGAATTAAGTTGTGTCATATACTGACACAAATTCCCAATATTGAGTATGATCATGATGTGTATATACAATGTACTAATAAAGATAAAAATTTGAAAAAAAAAAGAAAGAAAAGAAAAGTAGAAAACCAGTCTAAAACCACCCTTCCTGAAGCTGGACATAACTTCAAGGAAGCTTATCATATTGTCATCTTCTTGTCATTGGGACCAAAATGCCTGACATACACAATTTAAAGGAGGAAATCATTTATTGTGGCTCACAGTTCTATACGGGCTCCAAGGCAGAAATATCATGATGGAAGGGCACGGTAGAGTAAAGGAGCATTCCTTGTGGATGCCAGGAAGCAGAAGAAGCCGGAGGGGAAGGGGCCGGGGACAGGATACAGTCCCTGAGGTCACCATGTGTCTCTGTACCTTATTAATGTCGTAGGCATCGACCAAACTGATAACCAAGATTAAACATCACATCTCTTCCTACCAACTGCAGCAGACCCAGGTCTGCAGGAAATCAAGGGCTATCTTTACCTTCTCTGGCAGCCTTAGACCAATTTTCTGCTGCCTCACCCCAACTTCAGGGGTTAATTATCCCTACATGTTCTGCTCCTCAGAATACCCCAAACGGGAAGTTACCCCCAGGCCCTATAATAAATGCCTCCAAATCCGAAACAAAATCTCTCTGGGATAGGATGGGAAAGACAGAACATTCTCCTCCTGCTGCTTGAGGAGAGAAAGGTGCAAAGCACCTAAGAAAAATGTACCATGAACTTCTCTCTTCCACAGAAATTTCCCTCTTTCATCTAGTTTACCTTAGGTATCACCTTTTGGTGTATTCTGTAATATTTTGAGACTTCTGGCAAGGTCTGAACAATATACATCCAGTACACCCTCCTGGTCCTCAGGGATGCTGAGCAGAAAATCAATCCAAAGGAATGGAAAACAGACTCTGTATTTTAATGTCTTCAGTTATTGTCATGGGTAAAAATTTTGTATGTGACTCCTTTATCCCGGCATTTCTCTCTCACTGATCTTAAAAACAGAATTTGCCTCGTGTCTCCTGTCAAAAATTGACATGCTTGAAGTCTTAAACCAAAAGCACAAAGATGAACTTGATGGTTAATTTAAGTAATGAAGAGCTCAGCTAGTCAGAGAGTAAACTTCTAATCTTATTGAGCGTTCTTGGGAAATGTTTATTGATTCCGAGAAGTCGGAGTAGTTTGAGATCAGCCACCAGAGCCACCAGAGCATGTTTTGCTCTGGTTACAGAGGCAGATATTTAATGTCTCGTATACAAATCTCACCGCCAAACTGTGGCAAGTACCTGTTATTGATGCTTGTCACTAACAAGACAGGTTTAAAACCAGTTCTAACGCTAGCCAAGACAGTATAATTGTCCATCTCTTTCTAAGAGTGTGGACACTTTTAATTTTTATTATGAGTTCACCTTTTGATCCCCTCACAGTCAAAATTGCACAGAAGATCATCAATGTCTAGATTTTTGCCAATCTTAATGCTTTTCTTGGAAGTTGAGTTCATTTGTAGAGACTTAATTTTCAGTCTGAGTGTTCCTCACTTGTCCCTTTGTTATATTTTGGACATTCTTTAGGAGAGGAGTATGTGGAAACACCACTTTGGACAATAAACATGGCATGTCTGTGAAGAAAGAAAAAGAAACTAAAGCACTATGTTAAAAAAAAAAAAAAGACTATGCGAGTTTGACCCCCCAGTAAAGCAAAAAAAAAAAAAAAGACTCTGGGAACTATGGCCTAAGATTTCCCAGACTCCTTCCATAAAATGAGTCTCAAAAATTCCTACACAGCAACATTTATCTTAGATGGTCAGGTTACTTTCCATTTCTATTTGGATATAGATTGTTTCACTATCATCACTGCTGGGGTTAATTCTAGGTACAAAATATGATCTCAAGAATGATACAATCTCAGGAATGATACAAAATACTATCTCAGGAATGAGGCCCCATTGGCCTCAAGGAAAACCACAGCTACTATTTTATCTGTAGTAATTTGGGGCAACTTAAATATTTGCTCTGTTACATTCCTCACAAATTTGGGGGCAAATTTTAGAACCATGTGCGTTGTTCAATCCTTATTAATGAGATTGCTAACTCCCAAAAGTCTCTTGTATCTGTTATTTTTCTCAGTAGAAGTTCTATCCAAGTAGATTTTTTTAGAAAAATATGCCTAAGAGTAAAGGAGAAATACTAGATAGGAATGGTTTCACTTGTAGCATATAGAAGAATTAGCCAACTACTAGGCTGGCACTGAAAAGCCTGATTTCCACACAGTAAAAAGAACCCAATACTTGGTAAGAGATTCATTCAGCTTCATAGAACTGTAGTCTTAGCTTCTTTAAGTTTGCCTTGTAGTCATTATTATATCCCCAAAATATTTGTGTCCCTCCCTTCCTGCAAAAACAGCATTTTTTAAGTTTTCAGTGGTTGAGAAAAGAAGTTCTTTGGTGATCAGGTTAACATATGACACTTTCATACCACTTCTTTTGATCACCTTCACTAACAATAGCTTGGGAGAACTGAGTTATGAAGTTATGGAAATGATCACCCCTAAACTCATGCACAAAGTGAGATAACTATAATAAACTAAGAGATGTATGACATTAAATCAGTAAAGAGGAAAAATGTGACAAATTATCACATGAATGTAGCAACAAAAATGCAAATGATCTCCATGCTATCTTCATCCTTTGGCAATTTATACCACCCTCTTGAAGGAAGGAGGAACAATCTGGAATCCTCAGATGCTGGGTATCCAAGAGTAAGGCAGTGTGGCCAACAGCCTGAGACTACTACCTACCCGGAGCTGCACTCAGTGTAGCCATGAGCTGTGTTAAACTCCAGTTACCCTTGCCTCAGATTACATGGAGGAAAACTCCCTGGAAAGAGTTATTCCTGTTGGGTGGAAGATTACAGCTTTCTTCAGACGTACTTAAGCTTGGCTGCCGATACTCCAGAAAGCATTATTAGGAGTGAATGGAACAGGCCAATCAGAATTTCTTAAATAATTTTATTCAGGCTCATAGTTCCAGTCCAAGGATCTGCATGTGGTCACTGCCTTGCCGGCAGAGTCCCCAGGCAGCACAGGGCGCCCCGTGGCAACAGAGTGCCCACGGACCTGACCAAACTGGCTTTTGTAACAGGCTCACTCTCAAGAGGACCTTTTATCCCGCCAGTCACATAAATTGATTGATCCATTTCTCCGGGCTAAACATTTGAGTATTTTGAATACATCCTAACAGACAGATTGTGAAAGCATTTGATCCTGCCTCAGAAACACCACCCCACCACTCATATCTCCTCTCCACTCTTTCCCACTCCCAACATCATTTATTACAAGTAGGAAAACTCTTCAAGTATGCCTCTAATCGTTACTGCCTAGACCATCACTCGTTTAGTCCAACAATAAAATACTTGCAATAAGTGTCTGGGTTACCTGGGTCTATCTGAGGAAAACAAGGGAAAGGAAAGAACTTCAGGTCACAAGTAAAAGGATTCCTGAGATGCACACATTCGCTTTTGTTTTCTTTTGTTTTGTGTTTACATACACACATTCTGCTGTAGACTGAAGCCAGTGGGCTCCATTTTCCATGTCCTGAGGCCCTGTTCAACTCCCTCTCTTTCGGGCGGAGAGCCAGACAAGTGCGGCCTCACCCAAGCAGCTTGTGAGACAGCCGCGGGGACAGCTCAGCACACAGGTAGGAGAAACTGGCCCCAAGGAGCACAGCTAGAGGCCGAGTCTCGCCACGGGGCTGGATAAGATGGATTAGGCTGTCAGATTCGGCCCCGACATTCAGATGCTCACCCTGACATTCAGATGTTTTCCCAGAACTCCTAGTCTCCGGAGCACAGACAACACAAGCAGCAGGGCTGCCACAGTGCTGTTCTTCAATACTCTCTGGCCCTGCGGAGCTCATGCAAACAGCTCTACTCTACAAGATTGGGTTCTTACTTAGCAAAGGACACAGAAGCTAAGCTAAAGTAAAGCGATAAAACAGCAACACACCTACAACTTTGCAAAGTCCACCGAATTTCCAACATTGGAACACAACACCTGTTCTCCTACAGCATTCAATGTGAGACCAGTCTGTTATGGACTGAGTGTTTGTGTACCTCCAAAGTACCTATGTTGAGACCTAACCCCCTGTGGAATGGAATTGGGGGAGGCGGGGTCTTTCCAACGTGACTAGAGCCCAATAATTAGTGCCTTTATAAAGTAGACTTCAGAGAACATCACTGTCCCTTCTGCCCTATGCGGATGGAGTGATAAGATACAGATAGAACTCTACAACTCTTGAGTGAATTGTAACCAGTGCAGTAGTAACACTTGCACACTGGAACCTGGCAAAAGTCCCAGCAGAAAGCCAGATCACTGGCCCTGCGGTAGGTGAGCATGACCAGCACGAGGAAGACTGCCTTTTAAAATGAGAAAAGATAGTGCAGAAAGAGCTCTTTCTACCAAATTTCAGGATGGGTCGTCCCTAGGATCCTTAATGAGTTACATGAGAAAAGACCTGCTCTGTGTGTCACACCCTTACGCGTGCATGGTGTAATGTACACCGCTCTGATCTGAACTGAGCCTCCACATCTACGTCTCGGTGCATTTTGACAGCCACCAGCACACGGTTCCCCCTTCCCTATCATTGGAGGTGGTACATACCCTTTAGAGATAAGACCCTAATTCATATTTGCAAGCAAGGTAAGAGCATGTTTTCACATCCTTCGACATGTGAGTCCTAACAAACCTCCTTTCTTCTCAAGTATATTCTTAGGTACTTTTTCTCTTCTTTCTATAAACATCAAAAGGGAAAAGTCAATTTTTTTTAATTTGGCAAATACTGAGCAACTACTTTTTAAACCAGGCTTTTAGAAGTATCTTTACAAAAAAAAAAAACACACAAATTGAAAAGTCAGATGGTGTTTCCAGCCAGAGCTTTCCAGAATTTTGTTTTTTTTTTTTTTGGATTTGGAAGAGCCCAAGAATGTTAGGAACAGATGGTCCCAAGCGGATGTCCGAAACAAGGTACCCCAAGAATAAGACTCCAATTGCTCTTGTTCCCTGCCTAAAACATCTCGGTAAATTTCACCAGAGCTTTCTCATCATGCCATTCCAAGCCTTTCCTCATCTGCTTTTAACTCCTCTCTCCAGCTCCTTCTCATCTGCAGAGGCTAAATATCTCCTGTGTGATACAACCTAGAAGTCTCCAAGACACTCTTCATTTTCTTATAACTTCATATTGTCTGTTTAAGGCAGAAGGGACCATGATGTGATAGCTCTTTTCCAGAACAGTCTTGTCAAAACCCCAAAGGAACCAATGGTTGGGCTCCACTGCAAAATATAACCCTTAAATCATAAAGCATCTTTGTTGTATGAGCAGTGGGATTTTTAGGAAAGCTACTTAGAATATTATTTGTGCTGCAATAAAGGAGATTTGAGCCAGGGTTTTCATAAACATCATAAAATCTGCTGAGAATAAGCAGAGAACAAAAACCCGAACCTACCAGAGCTGTGGGTTATAACAATAGATGTAGAAACAGACCCCAAGGGCCTTGTGCTGCCACTGTCCTCTCTGAATGGTCTCCTTATTTGCCGAGATAGCCGTAAATAAAGATGTAAACAGTCGGGCTGAACCTAGAGAAAGGCAGTGGGAGAAGAACGCTCTCATTTCTAGTCCTGCCCCTGGCCTGGGTACCACATCCTGCTCTGTGCCAGACTTTCACACTGGGCACCGTGATCACAGTTCACCTGCTCTCTTTACCTCCCGCCTCTCCACCCAGTATCAGCAATCCATATTCTCCCCAAGCATCCTTACTCCTAGCTAGGAATTGATTGGACTATCCGCCTCAAATTGTTCCCTACAATAGGACTACACATCAGAACACTTGGGCATCTCGCTTTATAATCTCATCCTTCTGTGGGTAAAATATACTTTCCTATCTAGTTGATGTGGACTTCGCGTTAGCCACTGAATGTTAGGGGAACGACACAAGCAGAGACATTAAATGTGCTCTTGAACTGTGACTTGTGTTTTTGAGCTCCTGTGATTTGCCATGAGAAAAATACTTCCCCCTGCCATGCAGCTAATGTCCCAGGAAAATGAAAAACTGAGGGTAGCTGGTATAAACACAATTGATCCCAGCCACACCCAGTCTAGCTACAACCTACCCACAACACTACAAATAAAACCACATAAATCTCTGTCTTGTAAGACAATGAGTCTGCTCTTTCAATTTCTAGATTGTTTGTTATACAGAATCACTGGCAGCAGCAGAATGAATATACATTACATAATAATTTCCCTCAAGGCAATACTAATCATAACCCTCTGTATGCCAGTTTTTTACCTGTGAAACAGAAATAAGGACAACCTAATTCAAATGATTATAGCAAGATGCAAATTGAGGTAAAATTGTGAAGCCTTTAGTTAAGGGCTGGCTCACAGACAAATGCAGTGCAGGAGTTTTTTTTTTTTAACACTTTGAGAATTATATATTTATTTATGAATAGTTTTAGGTTTACAGAAAAATTAAGAGGAAGATACAGATTTACACAGAATACCTCCTGTCCTTGCATATGCCTGGCTCCTTTACTGTCCAGACCCTTTAGAGTTCCAGCTCATGAACTCCACCTGGCACAATGTTATTGTCCAAAGTTCATTCTTTACCTGGCTTCTGTCTTCGTGTTGTGTACTCCATGGGTTTGGCTAATGCACAGTAATATGTATCCACTGTTACAGTCAGTCTTCGTGTTGTGTACTCCATGGGTTTGGCTAATGCACAGTAATATGTATTCACTGTTACAGTCAGTCTTCATGTTATGTACTCCATGGGTTTGGCTAACGCACAGTAATATGTATCCACTGTTACAGTATCATACAGAGTGTTCTTTTTCTATTGCACTGTTGGGACCAAAGAATTTTCATTCTATGAGTCACCCCTATCTGATGTTTAAACTGTGAACAAACCCTGTACCCTGTAAAAACATCCTGTGCAGGGGTTACCCACTTTCCGGGTTCCCCCTTCTGTCTCTCTTAAGGCAGAAGCTTTCTGTTTCAATAAAATTTTCCTACTCAAAAAAAAAAAAAAACATCCTGTGCAAAAGTGATATATATTCTGGAAAGACAACTTGTGACAACTTGCTAACTGTGCTAATTGTGTAAGTTTCCCTGAAAAACTGCAGAACAAACTGGTAAGGTCAAGCTGGTTGTGCTGGTTGCTAAGTAACAGCGACTTCCTGGTAGGCTTGATGGGACATAGAATCCAGGTGAGCTAACAGCCAGAACTGTTCCTGCCCAAAGACTTCCTTTGTTCTGACATAGCCCTCCCACAAGATGGCTCTGCATTCCCTGACCCTCCTTTACCAATGACCACCTGACAAGTATGATAGATCAAACTGCTAGCCAATCACTAGAAGATTTAGATCCCCCTCCCTTGTGTAACCTGAAATGCCTTTAAAAGGAGCCGGTAGCCAATTTTCGGGGTCTCCAGTCTAGTATTGGTAGACCCACACCATGCTGTGCTAATAAAGTGCATATGCGCCTGTGGTCTTCTTGGGGAAAACACGGTTCGGACATGACAGCACTAAAAATTATTTCACGTTCCATCTATTCCTCTATCCTTCCAAATTTCCAGACTCCCCAAATTCTAGTAACCACTGATATGTGTTTTGTTTTGTTTTGGCAAGAATCGAGCTCAGGGCCTCTCCCGTGGTAGGCAAGCACACTATCACTTAGTTACTTCCTCAGCCCCTGATCTTCTTACTGTCTCCACAGTTCTACCTTTCCCACATCCCGTATAAAAGGGTGACTGAGAAATACAGTGAATATTTAGAAAAAAAAAAAAAACTGAAAAAAATACCAAAAAAAAAAAAAAACAGAAAAAAATTGATTGCCAGAATGATGAGCATCAAGGAGCATTTTGAAGATAAATAATCCCAGTGCAGTTTTAATGTTATACATTGTCTTATTTAGACATTCATCATATTTTATCATACCTCATAGTTGAAATTATATCATATACAGCCTCTCCAAATAGGCATCTTTCACTTAATCATATGTACTTGATTTCTTCACATTTTCTCATGACTGATACTTCTTTTGCTATTAGTACTGAGAGCATTCCATGGGCTGTATGTACCTCAGTTTATTTAGGCATTCACCTGCTGAAAGCACAGTGGTTGCTTCCAAGTCTGGGAAATTATACAAAAAGCTGCTATAAACATCTGTGCACAGGTTTTTGTGAAGACCTATGTTTTCCATTCTTTGGGTAAAACCACGGAACATGATTGCTAGATTCTATGGTAAGAATATGTCTAGCTTTCCAAGAATCCCCCAAAATGTCTTTCAAATCAGCAGTGCCATTTTACATACCCACAGTGATGAATGTGCGTTCTTGATGTCCCACCTCCTTGCCAGAGTCTAGTGCTGTCAGAGTTCTGGCTTGTGGCTATTCTGATAGACAGACAGTATGTCTCACTGGTGTTCTGCTTGGTGTTTTCCTAATGACACACGATGCAGAGTATTTTTCAGATACTTATTGCCCATCTACTTGTCCTTGTTAATGAGGGAGCCTGTGTCTTTGGCTTGTGTTTTTACTAGTCTGTTGGTTTCTTATTTTGTTTTAAGTATTCTTGGTTCATTTGGGGCAATGGCCCTTATCACGTATATATTTGTAAATATTTTCTCCAAGTCGGTGTCTTATCTTTTCATTATTTTGACAGAGTGGAAAATATTGATTTTAATGAAGTTAACCAAGCTCATCTAAATTTTCTCCTACTTTTTCATGTAGAAGTTTTATAGTTTTAAAGTTTTATTAGCTTTGACCTAATTTTTGTACTTTTTGTGAAGGATGAAAAAATCCAAAGATTCTTTTTTTTTTTCAGAATGTGGATGTCCAATGGTTATTATTTAATTCATTACATTCCCCAATTTATTTGTATTTTCAATTTTTTTCCCCAAATTGCATGGTTGAATATCTACCTATGTACAGCTTCCAATCAAGATGCCTAGGTTTTCACTATACCCTAATACACCACTAGACAGGGTATAGGTTTGGTAGGCCCAGAAGACCAAAAAGTGGGGGGAAGAATTACTAAAAGAGAGAAAATCCAAGGAAATTTATAAAGCTTATATTTCACCAAATATACTTGGAAGGACATTCAGTCCAGTCTCCAAAGATAAATAAGTAGTTTGACCAACATCTTACAACTTGTTAGGCTTCTCTCTAATCCCTCCTTGAATTAAAATAGTCAAAACAAGCTTAATGAGTTCTTCTTAGCACTTACAATTGGCTTCCAACAATGACTCTGATCTGTCCCCTAACTCTTCAAAACAGACCTCTCAAATGCTGGGCGTGGGGGCTCACGCCTGTAATCCCAGCACTCGGGAGGCAGAGACCGGAGGATTGCTGAGTTCGTGGCGGCTTGCCTGGGCACCATAGTGAGCTCAGGGCCAGCCTGAACTACAAAGCGAGACCCTGTCTCCAAAAAGCAAAAAAAAAAAAAAAAAAAAAAAACAGACCTCTCAAAGAAGCACTACTATGTCCCAGGAAGGCAGAGGAACTCGGCCAGGATTCTTAACTGATCTTTCAGTTTCCTTGCCAAAGGAATCTGTTTCTTTGATGAAATTCAACAAAGTTTTTACTAACGTCAAAATAATTCCCAAAATAGAAGTACCATATGATTCAACAATCTCACTATTGGGCTTATATCCAAAGAATATTAAATCATTATACAAAGAGATAACAGCAATCCTGTGTTTACTGCAACACTATTCACAATAGCCAAGACTAAAAAGAGATGAATGGATAAGGAAAATGTTGCATATATATGACATGAAATATTATTCAGCCATATACAAAAGAATAAAATTCTGTCACTTGTAGGAATGTAAAGAAACTAGAGGTGATTATGTAAAGTAAAACAAGGCAGACATGGAAAGATAAACAACACATGTTCTCACTTGTTTGCAGAAATTATAAAGGTGATCTCAGAATGTCTCTGGTCATGACAGGCCAGAAATGACAACTCAGAGGACGGATGGAAAAAAGTTAGACTCAGGATACAAAAGCACCAACGGGGAAATTCATTTCTGGTTCTCTGCAGCACAATAATTATTGGTTACAGCAATCTATAATATATTTCCAAGTAACCAAAAGAGTATGGAAGTTTCCAATGCATAAAAATTATTAGTAAGCCAGGTGTGGTGGCTCACACCTGAAATCCCAGCACTTGGGAGGCGGAGGCAGGAGGATTGCTGAGTTTGAGACTTGCCTGGGCTACATAGTGAGCTCAGGGCCAGCCTGAACTACAAAGCAAGACCCTGTCTCAAAAAAAAAAAAATGATTAGTAAGGGCTGGGGATTTAGTTCAAGTGGTACTGTGCCAACCTTGGATGCACAAGGGCCTGAGTTCAATCCCTGGTACCACACACACAAAAAAGAAAAAAACACATTTGTTTTTGAAGAAATGGAAGTATTTAGCACCCTGCTTTGATCATAATGTATACATGTATCAAGTCATTATACTGTACCCCAAAAATATATACAAGTACTGTGGCTCACAAAAAATTTGTAAGCTGGGTGTGGTGGCTCACACCTGTCATCCCAGCACTCGGGAGGTAGAGGCACGAGGATTGCTGAGTTTGAGGCTTGCCTGGGCTACATAGTGAGCTCAGGGCCAGCCTGAACTACAAAGCGAGGCCCTGTCTCAAAAAAAAAAAAAAAGTGGGATCTAATAGAAAGGTGGGCTTGTAAAAATACTGCTGTCTCCTCTCATCCAACTCACTCACTGGACCTGGCTCCGTACAAGCTCTAGCTCTTCCCTAAAGTCAAAAGAAAAGAAAACCTTTTGAGTTGATTCAGGACATCTATGTAGCCATGACTGTGCAACCGAAGACACTCACAGAAAAAGGCAGAACCACTTCAGAAAGTGGCAAAAATGGAGGGAGAAGGGATTCAAGTGAAGGGAAGTAATACTTTAATAATTTTTAAATTACTGTAATAATTTTAAAAATTTAATTGATGGTTTAAAAAAAGGGAACAAAGGGCCGGAGGGTTAGCTCAGTGGTTCCGGCGCCTGCCTCACAAGCGCAAGGTCCTGAGTTGGATCCCCGGTAACCGCATACAATGCTGGGCGTGGAGACTCATGCCCACCAGCAATCAATACTGCATACCACAGTGCCGGACGTGGTGGCTCACGCCTGTCATCCCAGCACTCGGGAGGCAGAGACAGGAGGATTGCTGAGTTCCAGGCTTGCCTGGGCTCCATAGTGAGCTCAGAGCCGGCCTGAACTACAAAGTGAGACCCTGTCTCAAAAAAAAAGGAAACAAAGCTTGTGTATATAGGGGTGGGGATTAAATTGTGTCATATACTGGTACAAATGCTCAATGTGGAGTGTAATTGTGATGTGTATATATAATATGCTGATAAAATGTATGAATAAAAAATAACTTTTAAAATTTAAATATTCACTATATTTTTCCATCATAAAGCATATGCTGTAAATACATGTCAACATTATACAATATGAAGACAAATGATGAATTTCATGCTAATATGTAAATTACTAATTTTTGTGAACTTACAACAATTAAATCTTTATGCTGTAAAAGTAATTTTAAAAAGAATGTGGTTTTAGAAAAATAATTTTTTACTAATTACTAATATTTCACTAATCTGTGACTTAAGTTATCAGGTCCATGGTCTTTATATCATCAATTTAGATAAAAATTTTTCATGCTCATTTGTCAGTAAGAGTCTCAAATCTTTTTCAAACCTTTTTTCAATTCTTTTTTTCTAAATCTCACATACCTCTATGTTTTGTATGAGGCACATAAAATTATTCATTTAGATTTTATACTGTCACAGTTGGTCCAGGGAATTATGCTAATGTGACTACAATCCAAATTTTTCTAATGACTCTCCCAGTTCCTCTTTTACAGCATCATTTTGTATATTTTGTACATTTCAGAGCTCCCTTCTAGTTTCAACAGACATTTTTCTAGATTCACAGCAACAGCTTCTAAGGCCTTCTCTCCCACTTTTCCTAGTCACCTTTGCAAACTCCAAGTCAGTGATTATATACTCTAATCTCTAGTAGCTAAAAGAATTTTTTTTTTTGAGACAGAATCTCACCATGTAGTTCAAACTGGCCTTGAACTCACTGTGTGATCCAGGCTGACCTCAAACTCTCAGTAATCCTCCTGCCTCAGCTTCCCAAATACTTGGATTATAGGCAGGAGCCATCACACCCAGCTATAGGAAGGAACATCATTCTTTTGCTACCTATTAAAGGTCAATGAGAAAGTTATCTTTTTATCACACCCTTAGGGAGAAGGTATGTATCAAAACGAGAAAATACAGTTAGTATAAAGATCTTTCTTTTTTAATCTCCTGGCGAAAGAATTCAACACACACACACACACACACACACACACACACAACTTGCTTTTTCTTCCTTAGCAGAATTATAGAACTGCTGCCACAGCTAGTAATTTGAAGTATTTGTGCCCAAAATTTTTTACGAGAGCAATCTTCCTTTGAGATTTTCAGGGACTTGGATATATTTTATAGATATTTCCAGGCATAGACACAAATACTGCTGCCAAGAAAATTTCCTCTAAGAATGACACAGCAGAGATGTAACTGTCAGAACAACAATGAATTCTTCAATAATTAGAATTTCTGCAATACGTTCCTCAGAGTGTAGGAATAACACTACATAAATATTCTTATATGAGCAACTTGAGAAGACATGCATAAACATAAACTATATTTATGGGTTTAAAAATTAGACTACAAGAAATCCTGAAAATAGTCCTTTTGATTTTAGAAATCTGTGTATTCTCACTGCTAACCAAAGGGAGAATAAAAAGAAAAATGACAGCACAGAGACATACCACTAGGCACTTGTACAATAAACCTCAACACATTATATCATCAAATATATCTTCTTTTTAAATAAGAAGAGAAATTGTAAGACTCCTTATAAAAATTATCCATCTGGTCTCCATAGCTCAAGAGCCAGGGGAAAAAAAAAACCTCACATAGAAGAAAACAGTAAATTTGATGGTCCGTTTCAGGTGTTAGCTGTCTGGATTAAGGGTTTGCCGAGGGACTGGCGAAGTGCTATTTTGGGGTATGTCGGAATACTGCAGAAATAAAAGATCCGCTTGTGCCTTGTTCCCTTTGGATTGCTGGCTACAACAAGGCGGCAGGCTCCGTGTCCTGAGTACACCAGACAGCCAGCTGAAGGGGCCCAGAGAGAAGGAACAGGCCTCCCACCGTCTCCTAGGACCACTGAGGCGGTGAAGTACTGCGGGGGCAAATCCAGCAGCCTCTACCCAGCAGTTAGACGGCTGCAGCCCTGGGCTCGTGTCCTCCCTGTCACCTCCTGGGAGGCGCCGAGCTGCGGTCACCCGAGTCACTACCTCTGAGTTTTCAGACTCACGGTGACCTTGAGTTAACAGTGAACGGCTACCGTGTGAAACGATAAAAGTCTTGAAGGAATCTGCTCCACAGAATGAAGGCACTAGTCACGGGCCTCCTCTACCCGACAGCTGTGTCTTCTGCACCAGTCGTGTCTATTCTGATGAGACTGGAAGAAATATACCCCGTGCTTTCCAACATTAATGAAGCTAGTTTTATTGTTTATATCACAAGCCATGCTCCTCCTGTCACCCCGGTCCACTTTCCCGCTACGGTTGTCCCTGTCTGTCTCACGCCCACCACTCTCCTTATGCAATCCTGACAGGAGACAAAAACTAACTTAAAAATAACTTATTTGGGAGGTGACAGAAATGTGCACAGGTTTTCCTCATCCCCGTAAGTCAGTGAAAAACCAGTCGATTTATGCCGGCCCTCGTAGACCACCAAGATTTGTTGGCTCGTACTGTGAGTTTGTTGATAGTTCACTGACCCGCATGGAGTACCTCAAACAATTTGAAAACGTCGGACAGGCAATGCTCCTCTGCGATAGCAAAAGAAATAACAAACCTAGGTCTCTCAACAATCATTTTCACTGATGAAAGGGCTTTCCCTTACATACTTTCAGGTCTCGGTTCTTCATTACCTTTTGAATACTTTCGTGCGTCACTGGGTTTATTTGTTACCTCTACCTAAATGCACGACTACAGTCCCTTTTTCACTTACACTGCAGGGTTATATAATTTGCTTCCCAAAAATGAGCAGGTTCAGCTTAAAGATGACAAGATTCTTTGGATAGAAAGGGTCACATGAATCTTGCTGATTATTTTGCACCTTCGACTGTGATATTGTGCTAAGGAGGAAGAGGGGCCATTATAGAAAATTTTTTAGAATCACAAATCAAAATAAATTCGCAGAATCTAAGCTGTAATTCCACATACTACTAAATTAAAAATAAGAGAAAAAACTGGATTTTAAAGATGCTTTTGCCACAGAATTTTCAGGATGATCATCAAATTAGTGAAGAAAGCAGATAATGCCAAAATAAAACATCGCAAATATTTTACTTTGTACATCAACAAAACCTCAATTTTTTAAAGCATAAATGGAAAGCAAAAACTGCCAGGAAGAAGAAACAGTGCTTTGGGGGAATCAGGAATTCTGGAAGTGATTCTCACCCAGAGAGACCAGGTTTCTGTAGTCTCTAACATTACATTCCCACTGAGTGTGGTCCGAGCATAGCCACCCCACTGGAGACAGTTCTGTGGTCTCAGCTGTGAAAGTCAACAAATTCCTCACCAACAATTCCCTGGTCTTTCCTTCGTATAAATCACTAAATCAACAATGTGCACAGCTTTGTTGAATCGTTTTTGGAAATGAACGTTTTATGCTCCGCTCTGATGGAAACCTTATGTATGAGGAAAAGACATGCTTGAAGGTATGGCCGCTGTCCCTCGACTCATTACAACCCAAGGCTCTTTGCTTCGGCATGAGGACCCCTGGGTTCAGGAAGACCAGGTTTTTGTAGCTCTTTAACATCACATCTCCATACACATTCTGCTCAGCAGAACCCCAGAATCCCCACTGCTCTAAAGAGAAACCAACGGCCAGATCCCATTTTCTAGCTTCTGGGTGTCTGGTGTCCTTCCTAGGTACCTGTGAGCATCTGAAGGTTGAGGACTAGGGCTACGATCAGGGCACCTTGATTCTCCTTCCCATGGTTGATATTTCATCCCCTGGAGACTAGTGTGAGCTTATTCTCATGGAGACTGCAGGGTTTATTTTCAGCTTCCAGGGTTTCGGGCGTTCTCCCTATGGAATACCCACCGATGCAGATCATGTGCAGATCGAGGCTGTGGCACAGCTACACAGGCCTCTGGTGTGAAACGTCACCAATTCAGTTGTATCAGGGCGCCCAAGGTGATGTGCATCTAGTTCAGTAATGCTCAGTAGATATCAAACTCACAACAGTAGTACAACTTTTAACCCAAGTGGCAGCATGTTCATTTACAAGGGGAAAATTATGGGGAGGAGACTCAACATTGCTCCAAATGTTAAATACATTCAAGAAGCCACATTAAAATTCATTGGTTATTTTATGAAGGTAGAATCAGTAGAAAGATCATTTGATATTCTTGCAGAATATATGCCTATAGAACTGTGGGAGCTGGAATTAAAATTCCTTCTCCTTTGGCAGGAATATTCCTGTCAAAATAACTAGTCAAGAGAATCCCAGCACCCTCTTCCTAAGCTGTCTTACATATACTGTCAAATTCTTAGCAATCCAAATCACTTGCTTTAATAATCACAATGTCAATAAAATTTCAGTTCTTATAATTTTATCTTGAGCCAAAAGTTAGTTAGTTTTCAACTTATTTTGCAACCTCTTCGTGAGATATTAGGTCAAATTCTTATACCAGCTCTTAGCCAAATCCTACGTTGACTCCCACGTATTTATGCTTATCTCTTCAATTCCAGACAGGAACATTCCCTTGCTGACCTGAAGTTCTCAAAATACTTGAAAACTCTCCTCTCTCGAGACTCCCTGTTAATCACTGATGTCTCCATCAGTTTCCCATCATGGCACACAATACCCCACACCCACAACTTAAAGGAAGCCGGGTTAGTTTTGGCTCATGGTTTCAGTCCATGGTGGGGGGTCCAAGGCAGGGGCATGGAAAAGAAAAAGCTACTCAACCATTAACAGCCAAGAAACTGAGAGAGAAGGAAGGCACTGATGACAAGAATACACCCTTCCAGGCCACACACTCGGTGGCCCGCCTCCAACCTGCTACTGGACTCACGAGGGAATAAATCCACTGGTGAATAGAGTGAGCCCAGGATCCTGTCAACCTCCAAACACTTGAGGCTCCAAGGGAACATTTTAAACCTAAGTCATAACAACTCGCATGTTCATCAAGTCCAAACAATATTATCCAGAGGTCATCCTTTTAATAGAATAAGGGCTGGGGTGGTGACGCATACGCTTATCTCCTGTAATCTCAGCACTCAGGGGGCTGACATATGAGAACTGCCTTAAGTTTAAGAGCATCCTGGGATTTGTAGCAAGACCCTGTCTCGAAAAATTCAAAAGAGAGATAGAGACAGAGACAGAGAGAGAGACAGAGAGGAGAAAGGCCAGAGAGAGAGCTGCTTTGTAGCTTCTGACCCATCTTGAATCGATCACTTCTAAACTGGTAAAGCCTGCAAGGACAGGGATCTTTAGCCAGTAATAACAAACTATAGCAGTTATGAAGCGACTCCGAGCAACACTCGAGTTTATCCTAGGTTTTCAGGGACAGCGATGACACTCTTCCCAAAACACAGCTCCCCAGGCAGAAACCCCCGCTGATCTGCCCCAATTACTTGAGCTTCTGTGCTGCGGATGCTGCTGGAACCCCCCTGCAGACAAGGTCATGGGCTTTTCTATCCCTTGAAACGCTTCTCCCCTTATTAATGTAACGCTGCACTCGGAGAGACACAACCAGAGGGAAGTCTGCACACCTCCGCCTCACGCGTCCTTTCTCCTCCTCCTCCCCCGAGTTCTTAGCTCAGCCGTGTTTTCCTCCAGAGAACTAATTCCCTTAACGTCTGGTAATCTGTATGATGTGTGACCCTTCCCAGTGGATTCAGACTTGTGTCAGGTAAAATGCCTCTCTGGATGTATATCAGGCTTCAGGGCCCTCTGATACACTCGTGATTTTTGTTTTGTTTTGTTTTGTTTGCTTTTTGAGACAGGGTCTCGCGTTGTAGTTCAGCTGGCCTTGAGCTCACTATGGTGCCCAGGCAAGCCGCCGCGAACTCAGCAGTCCTCCTGTCTCTGCCTCCCGAGTGCTGGGATGACAGGCGTGAGCCACCACGTCCGGCATTGTGGTATGCAGTGTTGACTGTTGGTGGGCGTGTCTCCATGCCCAGCAATATATGTGGTTACCGGGGATCGAACTCAGGTCCTTGAGCTTGCGAGGCAGGCGCCGGAACCACTGAGCTAACCCTCTGGCCCACACTCGTGATTTTTAAATTTCAGTGTGTATAAGAATTAAGAGCTTATTTAAAATGCTATTCCCTAGTCTCCCACAGGTTTTTAATCCATAAATCTAAGACAGGGCCCATAAACTTGCATTTGTAACAAACAGTGCCCTTATCCCTTGTGTTACTTACAAAAACAATCCAAAAATTACTCTGCAAAGTGTTTAGAAGATACCTTGCGACTAAAGACTTCTGTGTTATCAGAAATTACTAGTATGTACAGCTCCTTTCTGTTTTCAACCCCTTCCTAATGACCATAGCTGTAATTAGAGTGATTTCATTTCCCGGCCATGTGCATTAGCCCCACTGCTCACCCTGCAAACCTGCATACAAAATGGCTCACTTTTCCACAGGCATATACACTGCAGTTTGGCTCAAATGGCCTTCATTTTAAAGTCAGTCTCTTACTTTCAGGTTCTGAGAATTGTTTCAGTGACAGAACTGATCTATTTGCTGTGATTTCTGACTTGAGGCTCTCTCCAAATCTATTCTTTCAGCCTTGTCTGCCCACCAAGATTTCCAGGCCTGAAAAGATGTCTACCCCCGACGTCCACAGAGCCTCACTCACTGGCCGTTCTGCTGACCCGCAATCTTGACACTGACCTCTCTGAGCTACTGTTTTTCCAAAGGTACTTAAAGAATCACTTACATCTTTGAAAATATAAGTGCTTGGGGACAGAACTCAGAAATATACAAGTTAATATGTTTCTCAGGTGTACATGATCTAAAAATCATTGTACCGAACAGTGTTTCAGAACTCTCTTGTGATTAAAAAGCACTGGGTGTAAGTTTCCAACCTCCTCAGCTGGTGAGTCTCATTGGAAAGGAAGGAGGCTTTATTTTTGACAAGTATTTCAAGTAATTTTAATAAGTAGGCAATTTGGGGAATTTGGCCCAGAGTAAGAATGTAAGTCTTCAACATCAATATCTATCTTTCAGTTTTATAGAATGGACCTTCAAGTTATAAGCAGCCTGACATACACACAATTTAGGTTAATTAGCTTAATGGAACATTCATCTACCTCTTGTTATCTGTAGTGTGTAGCCAGGTAAACATCCAGATTTCAGCTGTATTGGCTTACAACCAATTTGAGTTACAACCAGCCCTCAGGGATGCATAGATCGTAAGTCAAGGGTCCATTGTACTAGGCTGAATGCCTGAGAGAATGAAGCTGGCTTCTACTAGAGAAGTCATCCTCAGAAGATAAAATGTAGTTTTTTGTTTTTGTTTGTTTGTTTTCCAGTACTGGCAGCTGAACTCAGGACATTATGCTTGCTAGGCGGGCATGGCACCTCTGACCCAAATCCTCAGACCAATAAAATATCATTTAAATGGCTGGGGATTTAGCTCAAGTGGTACCACGCCAACCTTGGATGCACAAGGGCCTGAGTTTGATCCCCGGTACCACAAAAAATATATATATATAACATATTAAATATTATATATTTATATAAAATATATAAATATATATCTATAAATATATATAAAATTTTAAAAGGAGTCTTGCACCTTCATTTCTCACATGCAAATATTTTAAGTGATAATAAACAGATTTTTTTAAAAATACCTAAGTCCTTATAGCGGATGTTGGTAGAGATTGTTTTTTTCTTATCCTTTTAAAAAACGAGTCAGCTCAATTCTTTAAACTATGCTTCAAAACTCAGCATTGTCAATAACATTTAAAGGGAAAAGCTGGGGGTATGTACCCCACAAATGTGAGATCATTCAAGCTACAGTATTCATCTTTAAAGCACCATCTTCCATGCACATCCCCTACTGTGCAAGTTTGTTTTGAATATTGGTGGCCCAGGTCTTATTCATAATTTTAACAAATTTTTCCTAAGTCTCAGAGTATATCTGTAATTTATTTTTGGTAGGGCAGATAAATCATTCATTCCCTAAAATATGCAGTGAGGATGCATAGAGGGATTCAAATTTGAGATTAATAAAACCAGCCACCTGGTATCCTTTCTCTTGCAAGCTGTTTAACAATAATAAAACTACAAAAAGTTCCAGCTTCATGGACTGTAATCATTCTATTTAAAAAATTTTAAATATTGAGAAATACAGCTAGAAGTTGAAGGTAGAAAATGCTAAGTGAACAACGGTTTGCACACATAACTCTTTTGAGTTTGTCTCTTTGGTAGGCTTATTTTGGCAGAGTTAACTAAAAACACTACCAATTTTTAGCACCTTTACCTGAGACATCAGCCTGCAGGAAAAAGCACTTGGTCTGGGAGAACTTAGACCTAAATTAGAACATTAGCTGTCATTTACCACACACGTGACCTTGGGTAAATGACAAAATATTTCTACATCACCAGGCATGGTGGCTCACGCCTGTAATCCCAGCACTCAGGAGGCAGAGACAGGAGGATCACTGAGTTTGAGGCTTGCCTGGGCTACATAGTGAGCTCAGGGCCAGCCTGAACTACAAAGCGAGACCCTGTCTCAAAAAAAAAAAAAAAAAATATATATATATATATATATATATATATATATATATTTCTACATCTAAGTTGCTTCAACCATTAAAAAAAGAGATAGCTATTTCTACCATGATGTAGCCTATTTCTACCATGAAAAGTTGCTCTGTTTTAAAATAAATTCTTTTTTTAAACACTCCATAAATTAGTATATCTTTCAACTCTGCCTGATCCAGTGCTCTAATCTCTCTGGCACAAAAACATTTTACTAAAGTTTTATCCCTTCTCTGGTATGTTCTTTTGTACTAATCAAATCTTTTCACCATGTCTGACAAATCCAGAGACCTTGAGTCCATCTGTCCTTTGACACCATTCAATGCTAATGCAAATCACAGGTTCAAGGACAGAAAAGCATCAAAATGCACTGAACACTTGCACTGACTAAGCCTCTAAAATACTCTCCATCTGAAGCATCTCCTGCCATTGCCGTTCTAGGCTTAACTACAGAAACACAACACACAGCTATGGATAAGTATCACCATCCCTGGGCCCAGAGAGCTGCTGCTCCACCCTCTTCTTGCTTGCTTTCAGTTGCTGGTGTAACAAACCACCACAGAGTTACTGACAACATTTATTGCCAGGTGTGGTAGCTCACTACCTGGAGGCTGAGGCAGGAGGAGCGTGAGTTTGGGGCCAGCCTGGAAAACAGCCAGATTCTGTTTCAAAAAATAGACAGATGAAAACTGGGATTAGAGGCCCCATTTGACCCTGCTATTGCCCTGCTAAGGATATACATAAAGAATTTAAAGAATCGTATCATAGTGATATACGTGCATCCATGTTCATAGCAGCTCACTTTGTTATAGCTCAATCTTGGAAACAACCCAAATGCCCATTAAGTGGCGACTGGATAAAGAAGATGTGGTTTTTCCATAAAATGGAGTATTATTCTGCCTTAAAGAATGCTAAGTTTGAGTCATTTATACTCAAATGGACATACCTTCAGGATATACTCATAAGTGAAATAAATAGGTCACAGAGGTATAAATATCACATCTGTTCTCTGGTATGAGACACTGAAGATGTTAATGAGTTCTAGAATGTATGATGGATACTGTGACATAGAAAATATTCAAAGGGAAATGTGGTGGAGGCGTGAATCATGAGAGGTGAAGAAAAAATGTGATGTTAATTAAAAAGGGAAACAAAGCTTATGTATTTAGGGGGTGGGGTGGGGAAGTGAGTAGGGGAATGGGGAAAAATGAGAAACAAATTGTGTCACATAGTGATACAAATAAAAAATATACATAGATGGATAAAGAAAGCTAGAAAGAGAGAAAGAAAGAAGAAAGAGAAAGAAAGAAAGAAAGAAAGAAAGAAAGAAAGAAAGAAAGAAAGAAAGAAAGAAAGAAAGAAAG
>PVIC010010301.1:18406-37767 GCA_004025085.1 Thryonomys swinderianus | reverse complement strand
CTTGCAAGGCAGGCGCCGGAACCACTGAGCTAACCCTCCAGCCCTCTTCTTTTTAAGTCTCCATAGTAGTCCATCATGTGTTCCAGTTAACTTAAGCAATATCTTAGTGCTAAATTATTAGGTTATTTTGATGAAAGCAAATATTTGCTAAATGAAAAAAATATGCACACGTACTATTTTTTTGTTAAGAATAAAACGTATTAAAACATTCACTAATTGAGACCACAGTCTCTTGTCAAATAGAGACTAAGATTAATTTTTCACATTTCATCCCCACCGCTGTACAATGTCCAACAGACAGAAATATTCAAACTTCTCGGGAGGTCTATGTCTAGCCCTACACTCTCCACAACTGTTTCTCATAGTTGCCTCTTGTCCAGTCACTGTAGGAAGGTAACACTGGAAATCCTGAAGTGGAGCTATTCGACAGTTGTTCTGTCTCATTCTTAAACAATTAACCCCTTTCTGAAATGGAGAAAGAGTAAACAACCTCAGGCAATGTGGCAGGCACTGCATGGGGTTTCTTCTCTCCCTCTTTCCTGTCATGAAAAAATCACTTGGAATAAAACCTCATGCTGTGTATAGTTAACAATAACTCTGGACTTTTATTGAGGTAATGCTACTTCCCTGGTCTGTAGTCTTTCCCTGGATCTGCCAAACATCTAGGCCTGCTTTGTTTTCCTGGGCATTGCTCTTGTCCATGATCAGGTTGCTTGGTCGGTCAGTGTCTCGGCTTCCCCATGGCAAAGGGAAAGAAAATGTAGAGTTGGCAGGGGATCATTTCCAGGTCATGGAATCTGTAAGTGCCCTGTTGTCTGGGGAGGGAGCATGGTTCCAGCCATCATGGGGATGCCCATTCTGAATGTTTCTAAATATAAAGTGTACTGTATTATTTAGTTGTTGCTGCATTATTCTGAGACAGATGCTATCCAGAACTACTGAAGGATGGTAGAAACATAAGAGGCTAAGTTCCTAAAGTCAAGAATGTTAGGGTAATCTGGCTGCAACATGTGCCATCCCATTGACTGCCAGGGTTGCTTTGGCTGATCTGGCTGGCCATGCTGATGTCCCTTTTCTCCCTCAGCACTCCTTGTGAGGCCCACCCGAAGCTGCAGCACCCAGTAGAAGAGGACAACCACCCCCAATAGAGGAGGACCATTTGCTCAGTCTGCCAAGGGTGAGTAGCTGCGCTCCCCTGCCAGAACCTCCAAACAAACTCTCAAGTTACTAACGTCAAGTTTGCTAATACTACTTTGATCAAACCAAGTCTCATTGTTAACTTCAAGGGAGTAGGAGGAACTGAAGGTCACAAAGTAAAGGATATGAATGCACAGTTCTTGCATGATAAAGGTGTGAAGAACTGGGAATGGTAACCCAATCTATTGTACTATGCCATGGAATATAAATTTGCCTCTCATCCTTCCTGGCCAACTTCCTCCCTGTCAAAGACACAATCACTCTTGTCAATTACTGATCATTCACCCAGGAATATCTTTGAATATATGACTATGTAGACATCAGTAATTTCAATAGATATTGCCACATTGTTCACTAGCTTATAGTCCAACTAACTGAATGAAACAATCTGTTCTTCATATATTCACCCACCCTATTGAACATTAATTTGTCATTATAGTTTAGGGTTTAATTATTTTTCAATTTACACATCTAATTGCTTTCTTTAAAAACATGTTGATTTCCTTTGCCTACTTTTATATTGGGAGGATTTTTTCCAGTTTGTTGTGTCAACCTTTCTACACTGACATAATTCTCCCTTTATTTTTAAGTGCTGCAATTTTTCTCAGTCTATGTTTTGTATCTTTATTTTTCATATGGTTTGATTTATAGACATGTTTGTGTGTAGTAAAATTTATTTTCTCAATGATGTATAGGTTTTGAGTTTTGTTTAGAAAGAAGTTCTCTTCTTTCATGTAACTGAAGCATTTGGCCAAAAAGCCCAATTTGATTATTGTACTTGGTTTATGAAGTAGATGTGGACTAATTACTCTAAAAATATGACCATGGTCTTGTTCCTCAGTATTTATTATTGGATATGAACTCATCATTAATTCCTTTGATAATTCAACCATGACCCTGATTTTATTTCCTAAGCTCGGTAGAATTGAAAGATTTTTTTTTAAAAATACTTCCCAAGGGCCAGAGGGTTAGCTCAGTGGTTCCGGCGCCTGCCTTGCAAGCGCAAGGACCTGAGTTCGATCCCCGGTTACCACATATAATGCTGGGCGTGGTGGCTCACGCCTGTAATCCCAGCACTCGGGAGGCAGAGACGGGAGGATTGCTGAGTTTGCGGCGGCTTACCTGGGCACCATAGTGATCTCAGGGCCAGCCTGAACTACAAAGCAAGACCCTGTCTCCAAAAAGCAAAAAATACTTCTCAAGTGTCAGTGTATATACAAAATAACCTGGGGATCTTGTTACAGTGCAAACCCTGATTCATTAGGCCTGTGGGTCAGGCTCGAGAGTCAGCAATTTTACAAGCTCATAGGCCATGTTCCAGTGCTGCTGCTCCATTGATTTACCTCTGAGGAACAAAATACTAAACAATGAAGTTGTACCAAGTTGTTATCTAAGAAGGCATTGCTTCCTTCTCCATTCTTCTGCATTGTATTCCTTTTTGAACCACATACTCCCATACCCTCATTTCCTCTGAGATCACATCATTTGATCATAAACTGGACTAGCAGGATGTCCATATGGCAGCTGTCTTTGGTGGGACCAAGAGCTGCTGTCTCATTTGAGAGAAACCATGGTCAGGTTTAAAGCTTCAATTCTGGAAAGTTTTCTTAAAGTCTCTGGTGTAAGGTGGTGTGGCCTTGAGCAGAAAGGTTAGCTAGATTATTTAGGTATTAATCAGACTGGAATGTCAGGCACTGTCAGCAGGGTGAGTACTGAAAGATCTGTAGTATAAAGGAGGGTAAATTAGAACTACAGAGCTTGATATATAAAGTCACTAGCTATTCTGGTGAAGTGACGTCAAATTGGATATAGAAAGATAATGAAAGGAGGTATCAGTGGGATAGGATCTGGTTTTTCAAATTTATGTTTCATGCTTTTTTCTTTTTTAAAAAAGTATCTATTGATGATTGACACTTTGCCTGTGGATATTCTTGGCTAATATCTTCAAGTAGCTCCCTTCACCCTGACTTCTGGGTTCTCTACACACTAAAGTAAAAGGTTTTTGTTTTGGCTAGATGGCTCCGTTCAAGACAGGCCACCTGCTCGGCTAAATTGCAAGGGTCGGAAGGTTGGTGCTATGTTCAGGGGGAGACTATGCACCAGTGAGACAGACAACCATGAGAACAAGACTTGAGGAGTTGGTATTTTTCTGAGCATTACACCCAATGTCCTTGCCATTGCCAGGTGGCACTGAGGGCTGTCAGGACTCAAGGGTGGAGGGAGGTTGTGGGATTATTGTAGGGACTGCAGGTGGTACTGAGGGTTGTACATGGCAAGCAGAGACAGAGAGAAGCTCGCACCAACTGTATAGCAAAGGCAGGACTGTGTGGTAGCCTCCCTATGATCTTATCTAAAAAGAACTATTAAGTCAAATCAAAAATGGCAGGACAGGTTCCCTGTTCATAGCACAGCCCATTTTGTCTCCATACCGATAAATAACAAAAACCAGAGGACAGTAGCAGTATTGCTGACCTTTCCCTTTACGTAAGACCTCTCTAGATTTCTGGTTTCAAACCCCAATTACAAAAGTAATTCTCCACGATGGAAGAGGGGGCGGGGCTTTGTGGGACTTGAAGGGTAGGATGGTTCACACAGGAAACAGTGCATAAACTTGGCCAGAGAGGTATGAGTGGGAGAATAACCATGCACAGGGTCCAGTCTTAAAAGTTGTGCCAACTGAAATCAGAGCTTGAAGGGCCAAGGAAGCAGATTCCAAAGACACAGGTCTGTGCCATGCTCTCTGGCCGTCTCCTCTTTGCCAGCGCTGTGGGTAACGCAGGACGATGGTGCGGCCTTGGGAAAACAGCTGGAGAAAGCGCAGAGAGAAAAAACAGGAGCCCAGGGAGCAGCGCACGCTGTTCACAGCGCTCAGCTGAGGCCTTAAATAAGCGATCTCTTTAAGTGTGTTAAGCAGCACCGCGCCCAAGAGCTCAGGGGAACGTTCTGGAAGATACCTGAGGTGGAAATGGGACTGTTGCTCAGTGCGATCCAGACCCTGATGGTTTCTGGGTCATGGTCCCTTGCCCGTCAGACACCTGAAGAAAGGACTTCGGCTGCGCGGTGTCAGAGGGGAGAGCAGGCGGTCGGGGCATGGCTGGCAAGCCTCAGGCATGCAGAAGCGATCCCCATTCCTCACTGTGAGCCCCCCCGCGCCTCAACACAGTGCTCTCGCACTGCCTTACCTGCCTGGCCCTTGACTAGCACGTGAGACTTAAAGACTTTTTACATGGGAGGGGTGGAAAAGGGGAGAGCTTCTGGTCCTGGGGAGCTCAAATTAAAAATAACAAAAATATATGGCTTATCCCCTTAACGATTAAGTTCCCGCCTGAGAGGAACGGAGTAGTAGGTGAACACTTGGGTGAACTAGAGTTCTGTTCAGCTGCTAAAGCTGAGGACCCAGAAAGTTGAAAGGTGCCTCCGCGGTTTCGCAAACCAATCTGCGCTCAGCGAAAGGCTCCCTCAGCCTTGCGTTCCGGCGACTCTCGTCTGGACGCTAGACGGCGCTAGCGGGTCGCGCTTCCCCACTCCGGGGAGAGGTAAGAGAAGCGCGTTTTTAAACCAGGGAGTGGAAGACTTGGGGTTGGCAGTGTTCCCCCCGCTCCTTATTCCGTCCTTTCGCCGTGAGCTCCCAAATCCAAAGGGGTGTGGAAGAGAAGGAGGAGCGGGAGAGGGAGGAAGTGGAGGAGGCGGGGTAGAAGCAGAGCCTGTGCGCGCCGCGCCAGCGCCGTTCTAATCCCCACCTGGCCCCTCGCGGTCCGCAGCCCGGGGGCGACGAACTCTGAGCGCCGGAGACCCGCCCCTCGGTGACTTCCGCTGTCTCCCCGTCGGTCCTCCACCCCGGACGGGCTTCGGGGGTGGGGGCAGCGGTGGCGGGGAGCGGGGCGAGCTCGGACTTCACTTCTCGGGAGTCGCTCCCTCGCGGCTCTTTGGAGCTGGGCGCCTGAGTTTCGCGCCCCGGCCGCAGGGTCCCGGGGGACGCCGGAGCAGCGGAGGGAGCGGGGCCGGCGCCGTGCACAGCTGCCCCCGCGCAGCGTCGGCTGAGAGGTCCGCCGCCGTCCAGCGTCCGCGCCTCTGGAGGAGCGCGAAGGCCACGGCCGAGGCGCTCCGGTGACTGCGTGCCCGGCCCGCCCTCGCTCGCGGCGGCTGGAACGGGACTCCCCGCGTGGAGGAGGAGGCTGGTCGCGGAGCGGGGCGGCACCTGCCCTTCGGACTGCGGGGCGCGGCGGGTCGGGGCCGCTGCTCGCTGAGCTCCCCGCCGAGCGTGCACTCGCTCCCGGAACTCCGGAACCTCCCTAGGCGGACGGACCCAAGTTTCCCACCGTCCTCCCGGCCGCGGGGGCGGAGAGACAGGCCGGGCTGCTCCGCGCGCCGCCTGGGAAAACCCCGTCCTCCTGCTGTCCCGCTCGCCGCCGTCGGG
Source organism: Thryonomys swinderianus (assembly GCA_004025085.1). Classification (NCBI taxonomy): domain Eukaryota; kingdom Metazoa; phylum Chordata; class Mammalia; order Rodentia; family Thryonomyidae; genus Thryonomys; species Thryonomys swinderianus. The sequence continues at coordinate 32,153 of PVIC010010301.1, read as the reverse complement.
CCGCTTCTGACCGCCCCGGAGCCCGGCTCGCCGCCTCGCCCGGGACATGGAACCGCGCGCCTGAGACCTGCGCGACGTGGCCGGTGGTTTGGGGACGCAGGTAACGCCCGCGCGCGGAGCCCGGAGCAGGGCGGGGGCGGGGGGCGGGCGCCCGCAGCCCGCAGAGGGTCCGTGTCGCCTGCGGCCTTGGAGCCCGCGCGGGGGCTCCTGCTGGTGGCTTTCTCTCCCGTCCGCCTCTCAGAAAGTTTAGGGACGGCGCTCCCTGGGCTAGAGGCTCTTTGGCTGGGAGGAGCCCGCTCGGTCGCTCAGGTGCGCGGAACAGATGCTTTGCATTCCCCGGCCGAATCTTTAGTCTCCGGAGCTAACCCGGGTTTTTCGATTGCAAAACAGTTTCCTGCTGGGCCCTTCCGACTCGGCACCTTTCTGCCTGCGGTCATGAGACGTCCGCGGGGACGCAGCTCGTGCAGCTCCGGAGCGCGGCAGCGAGAGGTTCCCGGCAGGCGCCCCGCTGGGGTGGGGGGGATCCCCACCGAGCGCCAGATGTAACAAAGTGCTGGTGATTCGGGAAAATCTGTTTTCCTCCCCCAAAAGCCTAAAGGGACAGCCCTGCTGAGCCCAAAACAGCCCCTTCCCGTGCATAGGGCTCGCTCCGCTGCCCCGTGTGTGGGCTTTCCAGGTGGGACAAATCTGCTCACTGTCGCGGAGGGGTGAGGGTCGGCCAGCCAGGGTCCCGCTGCGCTTCGCGCTCCCAGTGATGGGGACCCAGAGAGGAGCGTGTGGGGCCCGGAGTGGAGCTGCCAGCTTGACTAGAGAGTTAAGAAAACGCTTTGGCTGGGGGACCTGGAAAAGAAAATGTAAGTCGTGTACAGTTCTGTTCCACAGGCTTTTCCTGGTTCCCTGCAGCCCACTCTTCCTCATTTCGGTGACCCAGGAACTTGGGGGAGACACTAGTAAGTATGTAAGATCTCCCCACACGCTCCCCGCACAAGCACTAGAAAACTTCTCTGCTCAGCGTCACTCTGCTCAGCGTCACCCCTGGCGCACTTGTAGCCGGCCGGGGGAATCGGTTTAAGGGTACCCTGGCCCTGCGTGGAGACTTAGCACCTGCCCCAGTACATTCAGTCTCATCTTTTGTAACTTTTGAAAAAGACATCTTTTTTTCTTGTCCAGGGGAACCGGGTTGTGCATTATTAAACAAGTGGGGCAGCCAGAGACCTAAAGGAAAGGAAGGAAAAGAAAGGACACGTTTTAGAGGTTTCGCAAGTTCATTGGGCATTTTACAGCTCAGGCGGATATGGGCCATTATGGGGGAGGGCTCCTAGGGAGAGGGGAGTTAAGTGCCCAGGATACGTGTGAGGCGTTGGGGGGTCGTTCAACTGCTGACAGCCCATCCCCTGTCCACCTTATAGCAAGGCTTCTTTCTAAGGATTTTGGGATGGTTTTGCTCGGTGATGCTGAGCCACCGGCCGTTTGGCTCCAGGAGGAGTGTATTTGGGCTTCTGCCTTGTCTTGGGGCTCAGAACACTTCCCTCTTAATGCTCGCTGCTTCCCTCCAGAGAAACTGGGCAATTACTCTGGGATTTCAGGCTTCAGCAGAAGTACCTACCTTCATCCCTTTATACTTCTCTCCTCTGGAGAGCAAACTCTGCTGGAGGATTAGTGTTGTCACACATCTCAGTGGTTTAACCTTAAACGGTGGCTTCAGCTCTAAGCCGCCTGCTCCGTGTCACAACTCCCATCTCCAGGCGCCCTGGGCTAAACAGCTTTCGGTTACCTTCTGTGCAAGAGGTGATTTGAATAGAAAGTACTCACGCTGGGCAAAGGCTGCACACGGAGGCTCCTGCTTACCCGCTGCAGCCCCAGCTAGTTGGAGGGAGGCACGGGTTGTGGTCATGACTGCCTAAGTGACGGCACGCTATGGGTGCTTCCGTGCAGTATGCCGGTGCCAGGCCTGTGGAACAGCAAGGAGGAGATTTCAAACTAGCTTCACACTACAGCTGCTTTCTCTGTGTTTTGAGGCGTTTTAACTCAGATTGAGCACTGAGCCTTTTTCGGTGTCTGTGGCACTAGGACGAGGTCTGCACTGTGCAGAGGCTCAAAGTGAAGACCAGGCATGGGGGACTGTGGAGCGCCCCAGACTGGGGTTTACAAGCAAGTCACGTCCGAATCTTTATTTAAGTTCAGTTCCTTCAAAACAGTTCCTTAAATGCATAGCAACTTCTTGTCTGCCAATGACTAGTAACAGAGTCCATAATCACTCACATGGCTTAGCGGGGTGCACGGACAGTGGGACCACCGCGGGGCAGTTCAGAGCACTCTGGCCACAGATCCACAGATGCACAATCACTGGTGTCTTCTTGTCTTTAGGAAGATGTTCTCTGAAGGACCCTACCATAGAAGAGTATCAAATCTAAAGTGGCAGTTTCAACTTTGCTTAAAACAAACTTCATAAAATTTGTTGTCTTGTATAATTCAGTGGATTGGCTTATTGCAAAACGTTTGCTATTTGGGAAGAAGGGGAAAAGCTGGGATGACAAAATGAGTTGAAACTGGTTCGAATGATGGTATAGTTTTGTTAAAACCCAATTTTGAGTTCACCTGTCCCTCAAGAAGTCGTCACTGTAGGCCCCGCAGCAGTGAGCAGGACCTGAGGTAGCCTTATGTGCCCGATGATGGTCGTGTTAGACAGTGAAGCTGGGAGCGTCTCCTCCGCACAGACATCTCTCCTGGCCGCAGGACTGTACAAGATTTCTCAGCATACGTTTCTACCAGAAACATGTTCGTAGAGGCCCCACACCTCAGTGGGTTTATGTAGCTGTTTAAAGTGTCCTGGACCATAGGGCTGCCACTTTCCCTTCCTTCCCAGAAAACGGATCAGCTAATAACATTACAGGAACCCTCTTTACTGTATTTGGGAGAGAATTAGATGTTTGCATCACTGCAGGCACAAAAATAAGTTCCATGTGAAATTATGAGGGGAAAAATATAAGTACCTTGTCCTATCCATCTAAAATGGATGGGAAATTACAATAAATAAATACTGTGGTATTTTTATAGAAACAGACAGATTCATAGAACAGACAGATTCAAAGAAAGAGTCAAGTATACTATGGATTTTAGCAAGTGGTAAAGAAGTGTCTCAATCCCTCTGTTAAAGGGGAAAGAGATTTTTCAGTAAATATGGCTAATGCAACAGGGCTAACCATTGAGGGAATTTAATAAAACTACTTTATATACACATACTGTTTAAAGTTAATTCCAGCTGAATCAAAGATTAAACTAAAAATTTGAAAATGGTATTCAAAATATTTTGTTTTCAAAAATAATTTCACAAAAAGGCTTTTGCAATCATTCTATGAAAATTGAGTTAATATATTAATAAATGTAACCATTAAAAATCTGTGGGACCAAAAACTCTGTAATCAAGATTTTAAAAATCAACTAGGAAAAAGTATCTAACAATGGTTACTTTTAATATAAAAAGAACTTCTACCACATCAATTAAAAATAAATCCCACAATAGAAAAATAGGTAAAATTCATGAACAGAATAGTCACAAAAGGTGCAATACCAAACTCACTTTACAAATAAAAACTGTATCACATATCAGGAGGAAGGCTTAAAAAGGTAACAGTATTGTCAAGACTATGGGGATATGGAGGATTGCATACATCATTTAAACTGTTCCATTTCCAGAGCTTGGGCTGACAATTTGTATGAAAATATAATATCGCGTTGGTGATCTCATAATGCTATTAATAGTTTATTCTAAAGATAATGCAAGTACTAAAATGTGTATAGAAAAGAATGATCATTAAGTTTTGGTTATATAGCAAAGCTTTGAAAACAATCTAAATGGCTGTCATGAATTGACTATCTTAATTGGAATGTACCAATTTGTTTAATTACTTCTCACACGTTAAAGAGAATGTAGAATTGGCTTTTTACACGAAAATATATCCATAAGCATGAGTTAGTGGGCAAGCTAGGTTACAGCACAATTCAAATTCTCTAATGATCAATGAATTTCTGTACATCTGTGCAAGTAAACCCATAAGATATATATATATATATATATATATATATATATTTTTTTTTTTTTTGCTTTTTTCTGGAGACAGAGTCTTGCTTTGTAGTTCAGGCTGGCCGTGAGCTCACTATGGTGCCCAGGCAAGCCGCCGCGAACTCAGCAATCCTCCCGTCTCTGCCTCCCGAGTGCTGGGATTACAGGCGTGAGCCACCACGCCCAGCATTATATGTGGTAACCGGGGATCGAACTCAGGTCCTTAGGCTTGCGAGGCAGGCGCCGGAACCACTGAGCTAACCCTCCGGCCCATAAGATATATTTTTAAAACTCACCAAGATATTAATTATAGGTCAAAGGCACTTGGGATTTTCCTTTTAAACTCTTGCGTTTTTAATCATCCTTTGCATTTATGGTGACAAAAGCATATTGATACCATGTGTGTAAAATGCTTATCTCAGTATGAAAGATTTGAGGGTTTAATTCATGTTTGCATTCACTATGCTTTTATAATCTACAGGACAAGTTAAAGTTAAATGCAGATAAAAAGAATTCAAGGGGTAAATGTACAAAATAGGAAAACATAGCTACAATAAAACTAGTGGGAGAAGTATTTTTTAATGATTAAAACGGAGAAGGAAGTCAAGAAAACTTGTATCATTTTACATGCATATTGAAGGTTCATGGATTGGTGGGGAAAGGGCCATACACTATAATTTCCTGATTCGATTACACAAGGATACACCTTCAGAAGTAGAAGCAGAAGCAGATGCAGAATATCTTACTTGCCAATATCACTCTACACAGCGCACAGACTCGCCAGGGCTAAACATGGCCAAGCCCTGTCCCCTAGCCATGCATCTTTGTCACCAATGGCAGAATAGAGGGGCACTTATGGTAACAATCTGTATCTTCCCATTGAAGAGGATGTTGAGAGCTAACAGGCTTTCCTGGTTGTTGATCCAAACTCAAAATCAAGAAGACATATTTAATGTCATCTGGGGAAAAATGCAAAATTAGTGCCAGATGTTCTTGAACGAAATATATGTTTTATTATTTTTTAGGAAACAGAAAAGTCCATTTCCTTGTGGTCCACTCCCTAGGTCTAATTTAATATCCCATTTAATAGGTGCATTTGATACTGAGATTAGACCAAGGACTGTGACCACAAATAATGACAGTTAACATTGGGGGCTTCCTGTGTTCTGAGCACTATGTAAGCATAAAGTCATTTCATCCTTATAAATCGTCGTGTGTGTGTATGTGTGTGTGTGTGTGTGTGTATAATATTTTGTTGTTTTTGTGCTGCTGAAACTTCAACCCTGAGCCCCATTCATGGTGGGCAGACACTGTACAACTCAGTTACACTCCAGTGCAGTAGTTTTGTAAATTATCATTTTCAGAAGTAGAAACTGAGACATAGGGAAGTTTATTAATTTACCTAAAGTCACAGAACTATAAAAATGGCTCTTCTGGGGAAAAGCCAAGGTGTTCTAGTGGGCTTTGAAGACCATGTACTTAAACATGACTCAACATATATATATATTTATATATATATATATACACACACACACACACACACACACACACACTAATTGTGGCCATAGGTTACTTTTTATCATTTGTGCAACTCTCATTTGCTACAATTACATATTTGTGACAATTACAAAGTCACAAAAATATATGATATATATATATAAAATAAAACTTCAGATTGAGCCACAGATGTAAACCTAATTAACTCTAATTTTGTCTTTTTCTTTTTAGAAAAGTGTCCTTTTTGGAAGATACCTAGAAGGGCAATAGCTGGGCCAAATGGAAGTTCTAGTTGCAGTTTTCTGAGGAATCTTCATGCTATTTCCAGTGGCTATATTGGTTTACATTCCCACCAGCAGTGCAGAGGAGTTCTTTTTCCCTGCAGCCTCATCAGCATTCATTATGATTTGATTTCTTGATGATGGCCATTCTTTCTGGGGTAAGATAGTATCTCAGTATTGTCATAGTTTGAATTTCCCACAAAGTTGAGCTTGTCTTCATATAATTATCAGCCATTTGTGCTACTGTGAAGTGTCTGTTCATTTCACATGCTGCTTTTTGATTAGGTCTTTATTTGGGGGGTCTAACTACTTTATCATTTGCATAGATTAGATATTGGTCCTCAGTCTGAGAAATAGCTGGCATTTTTTTCCCATTCTGTTGTCTCTTCACTCTGCTGATTGTTTGTTTTGGTGTGCAGAAGCTTTTAAATTTGATATGACCCTATTTGTTGATTGTTGGAACTATTTCCTGTGCAACAGGGGTCCTGTTGCACAGGATCTTAAAAGCCCTTGCCTGTGCCTGTGACCTCAAGAATTTTATACTTAATTGGTCTTCCAATAAATTTTTCTGTTTTAACATTCAATTCTTGGATCCATTTTTATTTTAGTTTAGTACATGGTGAAAGATGAGAGTCTAGATTTAATCTTCTCTATGTAAACAGCCACTTTTTTCCCCAACACTATCTTTCTTAGCTGGGCATGGTGGCTCACACTTGTAATCCTAGCACTTGAGAGACAGAGGCAGCAGGATTGCCATGAGTTCGAGATTAGCCTGGGCTGTGTAGTGAACATAATGAGTTCAGGGTCAGCCTGAACTGCAGAGCAAGACCCTGTCTCAAAAAAACTAAAAAAACAAACAAGCAAACACTATCTTTGTTTCTGTCTACGTTTTTGGCCTATTTGTCAGAGATCAAAATGTTGAATGTTCTTGGGATTGGTTCTGCATCCTCTGTTCTGTTTTATTGATCTTCATGGTTGTTTTTGTGCCAGTATCATGCTGTTTGTAATCACTGTAGCTTTTGTAATGTGATGCTTCCCTATTGTTCTTACTACCCAGGATTGCTTATGTTATTCTGTGTTCTTTCTCACTTTATGTGAATTTTAGGATTGTTTACCCCAGTTCTGTGAAGAATAATGTTGAAAGTTTTACTCAGGTTGTATTAAATCTGTGTATCAATTTTAGAAATATGACCAGTTTGCCTATATTGGTTCTGCTTACTCACTAACAGCAGAACTCTTTCCATTTTCTGATGTCCTCTTCAATTTCCTTTTTCAGAGTCTTGTAGTTTTCATTGTGAGATCTTTCGGTTTCATAGTTAAATTTTTTGGTGCTATCACAAATAACATTTTTTCCTAATGTCTTTTTCAGTTGATTCATTATTAGTGTGTGGGAATGTTGTGATGATTTTGTATCCTGCTACATTACTGAATTTGTTTATTCTAAGAGTCTTTTGGTAGTTTGGGGGATCTTCTGTGTAGAGGACATATCATCTACAAATAATAATAGTTTGACCTTAGTCAGTGAGACATGCACATGCATGTTTATAGCAGCACAATTCTGAGTAGCTAAATCTTGATAGTGGCTTATATGTCCATCAACCCACAAATGGATAAAGAAAATGTGGTATTTATATTCAGTGACATACTATTTTGCCATAAAGGAAAACTTGAGTCATTTGTAGGAAAATGGATGCAGTGTGAGAACATAATATTAAATGTAATAAATCAGACACACAAGCTTAAATATCACATGATTTATCCTATATAAGAAACTCAAAGTATAAATAGATAATAAAATCAAATATAGACAATAGGAAGTAGCTAGGTAGACTTTTCACAAATGAGATAGGGATCAAGAGATAGGAAGAATGGATGAAAAAGGAATAAGGATGTGTTATGTATATGTACTAACTCCACGCAACAAATAGATTGTACAGACAACCAGTAAACATTATGTATTGTAGACATGTACAGAAAAGAATGGAAGCAAGAATTAAGATGCATTATGTACATGTGCCAACTCCCCACAAGGAATGTAAACATTATATGTTACACACATGTACTAATGAAAAAATTCTAAGCTATTAGTATTATAATATGTATTAATCAAAAAACCAAAGTACTATTTTGAGGTAGCAATTTCAGTCTGCTCACACAACTACAACTGCATTTGGGAATCCAAAGGGAAAATTAAGTAACACTCTTAAACTTTTGTTTTGGAAGCCAGAGGTACAGTTATTGCCAAGTTGTGCCTAGATACTGTTTCCTTTCTTATGCAGCCTTTGCAATATGCTACACTTGTTAATATCTTCCTCAAAATCTAGACTCATTATCTTGTCTTCAAACCTGAAGGAAAGTTCCCAATTTTTGGTCCAATCTAATGATCATTTTCTCTGTTCCCAAATATATATGACTGAACTCCTCTTGTGAAGATCATCCCAGTGCCTGCGGTATGACTAGATCTTGAGTTTGCAGCTGTGGTAGGAACACTTTTTAACTCCCTCAGTTTTCTGTCCCATCTGTTCCTCATTGTAAGCATTTCAAACATTCACCATACATCTCATGCTCCATTCTTCTCTGGAACACACATTCTTGGTCTTTTACTTCTCTCTTAGGCTTCACCTTGTGGCTCTGTTCCTTCTCTTGCCCTCCCTTACTTTCCCACACCCTTCTGTCTCCCTTCCCATAGTTTCCTTATACTCTGGTGTTTTGTTCGTAATGATTAATTCTGCTAGATCCTGTGTTTAGGACTTTCATTTCCTCCAGTTATCCTCATGGGCAGAGAGATTAACATTAGACAGAAAGGATTTCCCCCCACTTTACCGAAAGAGAAAGAGGAACATAAGGGTGTGTGAGAGGGTATGTGTTGTAGGTTTAGTGGAAAGAGTTAAGGGGAGTCTTCATCTTGTTTTTGCTTTCTCTGTGAAGTAGCAGCCATTGCTAAATGCTGAGAGTGAATTGGAAAATAGTTGGGAAGGAAATCTGAGGTAGAAATAGGAACATTGGAGCTTGAAGAAAAGAAGCCATTGCTAAACAGAAAAAGATGTAGGCAGCATTGAAAGTTCAAATAATGATGAGGCCTGTGAACTTAGAAGTGTAATGTTTCCAAGTTGTTATCAGGTATGACATTGGCGGCAGTGAACAGTTGAGGTGATATAGGATTGAGTTTTGTTCAGAGGAATTCAATGCGAGTCAAAGTTACAACAAGTTATAAAAGTGATGGGCCATGCATTAGAATTGTATAGAAAAGAAAGCATCAGGGACTGACAGGTAACATGTATCAGTTAGGGTTCACTAGAGGAACAGATTTTATGTTAGGATCGCATAAGGGATTTCCTAATTAGAATTACAGTGGCTATTTGGACAGGAGAATGTGAGATGGTCATCTGCACCCTGGAAAGTTGGAGAACGCAGTGGAAAATCAAGAGCTTGCAGATTAATGCAGAGTCTGGTATGAGTCTATGTTTAAGACAGGTAATAGGAAACAGAGAGAACTTTTGCAGATGGGAAGGAGACCAAGAGGGATGGATGAGGTAGGAAGAGATGTGAAGAGAATATAAATAGAATTAAGATGTGTTATGGTACATGTATCAACTCCCGCACAATGAATATAATCTCTATGTACTATAAACATGTACTAATAAAAAAAAAACCAGTCCACTGCCAGAAGTCTGCATTGAAATGCCGTACTTTGTGCTGGAAGACTAAAGGCAATGATGAAAGCTCAAGTTCTTCCAAAGAAGCAAAGTGAATACTTCCTTCTTTTTTCACTTTTTATTCTGTCTGGGCTACAAGCAAATTGGTTCAGGCCACCCATATCAGGGATGAGTTTCCCTCTTCAATTTGCAGCCTACATGTCCATCATCCACAGACACATGCAGAGCTTTATTGATTTGCTAGGTGCTGCTTACTCAAGTCGACATATCATAGTTAACAGTCACCATCAGCCCTTGTCAACCTGACAACCAAATATGTCTCCTTAAACTGTATTTAATCTCCAAAGACAATAAAAGGTTCATAATTATGCCTAACATGATACAACTGTTCTAAGTACAAATGGAAATGCCCTAATTATCTCCCCACAGTAAAGGACAGATTTTTTTCTTTGTGGCATGCTTGATCGTCTTAACATTCCATAGCTTAAACATTGTGGGATATATTTAATAATAATTCAGAAATGATATCATGTTTGTCAACATTATGTTGCAAAGAAACAACAAAGATAGCTGGTTAATATATCTGTCTATGCATAAGTATATTATCAAACTAGGAAAGAAGTTGTAACTAGCAGGGTGACTGTATCTACCCTTGAGGCATCTGGACCATTTGTCCTCCTGCTTGGATTGGGTTGCTCTAGTTTCTCGCTGACTTTAATAACAGGGCACAGTAATACTAGGAGGCACCTAAGGGGTCTCATACACTCCAACTATGTTCCTTTCCATTGTAGAGTAATCATCCAATTTCTCCTTAGTAGTCAATCAGTCACCTTTACCAACACTATAACTCCCTTCTTGGCTTGGTTACTCAGAAGCATAAGGAGCTCAAAATGCCTAGAGGAAATCCTTCCATTTCAATGGAATTGTTGTATTTCCCATACAAGCCATCCTCCATCTGGAACTAAGGGTTTTAGGCTAGGAGAGCACAAGGTTTTAGGAACAGGAAGCAAAAATTTTGTTGTGTCATTAAGGGCTTTGGATGAAGAAAGCACAAGGATGGTAAAGGTCTTCATAGAGAGAACATAGCAAGGTTATGAGGCAAGCTGATAGTATTTTGGGCTCATTGTGAGCAGGGAGTCTAAGAATGGCAGCCCCGTGGGGGCCAAGACCCATGCTCAGAAGGCTTCTGGGTAGAAGAACAGCGTAGACAAGCTAGGACAATTGAATACCTACTAGGAAAATGAGCAAATCTTTTAAGAATAATTGGAATTCATTTCTCACTGTCATCTAAGGCAGGAATAAATATAAAAAGGGAAAAGGTTAGAAGAGACTCATTTAATTAGAAATAGCAAAAAGAATAGAAAGAGTATCTGTGTATCTTTGTTCTCTATATAGTGGTATTTGCTTTATACAGGATAGAAAAAATAATGGAGAGATTGTTCCTAAATTGGTATATTTTGTAAAAAAGCAGAATATAAAAGGAGGTCATATACTGATACAAATTCTCAATATTGACTGTGATAACATGATTATACAATGTACCAATGAAGATTAAAAAAAGGAGAGATGATTGATTTTTTTTTTACTAACTTTGTTAATTATAAAACATTTTTTTGTAATTAAGAAAAGGAAAAAATTTAAAGGCTTCCCTGATTTTTTTCTCTACTTTTAGGTTTGTACTGGATCTATATTTTGGGTAGGCTTAACAGATTCTACTACGATTTAGTCATAGCTGTAGCTCACCAACTTTAAAATTTACCTTTCATAGAAAAATTGAAAAAAGTAGAAAAAAAAACAGAGAGAGAACTCAGTCTTTTAAATAGATCCCAGTGAGTACTGCAGAGTGGTCTCAAGATCTTGGACAGGAAATATCACTGTATAGTTTTGTAGTCACCAAAAGTCCACGGTTAAAGGATATTTTCCATATAGGAGGCTTCTTTTAAACAATTGGGTCAAGAACCACAGAAATCACCCTCCTGAATCTAGTATTCTTTTGGGGGGCCTTAGATCTGTTACTCTGTGCTTTTATAAACCTCCCCCTCATCCATTAGTAGTTTAGTGCACAGAACCAAACTTAAAAATTCACAATTTTATTAAGCATTTACAATGCGTTGGACATTGACTCTTAAGGATCAAGCCTGAGGGAGAGGCTTATATTCACACAGAAAAGGAGACGTGTGAGAGAATACCTGGGTGAGGGAAAGTGCTGTGGTCAGCTCCTGAACTTGCTGCTACTCCTGTTCCACCATGCTGTGTCACCTTGAGTGGCACTTTACCTTGATAGTCCTAGACTTCCTCCTCCGTAGAGAAGGCACTTGGACTAAATCAGCAATTCTCAAATTTTGACATACATCTGAATTACTTGGGGTGCTTGTTGCAAAGGTAGTTTCTTATGGCCTCATAGCACTCCTTGATTTAGATTCTTTTGAATGGGGAGACAGACATTTTAAGCCGGCTTTTCTGGTGCTTCTGACATAAGTAGTTCTTGAATCAAACATTCTGAGACCAGTGAACCCTAAGCATGAGGCAACCAGGGGTTGAATCATACTTTCTGAGAAACTCTGGGCTCCATGGTCTTTTCCAGCTCTGAAGCTTCATAACACAGTGCTTGAAGCATCAGTCTGGACACGATCGACGTGAAAAGTGTAATTGAAGGGATGATTTGGGATATTAGTTTACCAAGTTGGCAAATATTTATTAAGCACCTATTCTATACCTACTTAAGAACTACTATTCAGTTTTTGTGTATAGGTTCCCCTGGGGGCTGATGATGTTTAAGGGAACTGAGGGATGACCAGCTGCTCATGAAGAATCATACCTTCTAACATCTGGGCTCGCTCAGTTTTTACATTCTGTTCTTTATACAGAAATGTAAGTCTTAAGTGTCAGGGGAGATGACCCTTTCTCTTTTTAGGATGCATGAGCTTTTAGGAAAGAGGAGTCTCTATTTCATCTCCATGTTCCCAACTATAAGTGTAGCATATGGCACATACTGAGCTGTTAATAGATGGTTGTTTCATCAAAGAATGTCCTCTGCGGTGTTTCTCTTGGGGAGCTACCCGGATACTAGCTAGCGTTCTTGCAAATAAGATTCTGTTCTCACTTTTCTATCCCAAGTATTTCTGAGGTGAATATGCAGATTGAGTCCCTTGCTACAAACACACAGGAACATGCCAGATGAATTTTCAAACACCAAAAGTTTATTCATTAATAGTAGGCCTATACACTATATGAAGAGATTAGGAGCATATATGGAAGTATGTTCACACAAATTTTTGCAGAGTACAGATTGAAATTTAGTCTAAGTCTGTTCAGTTTCAACTCTCCCATCATTTTCATTAGTCTTCACAGTATACTCTGGGGGCCTACATAGCAGTAAGAAGATTGGCCAAGCCACACAATATGCCCCACATTTCTAAATGGCTTAGTACTTTGTTAATAAAGATCATAATTTGAACTTTTGGCTGTATTTGCTTTTGAAAATGCAAAATGAGTAAAATCTTTTTTTTTTGCTTTTTTGGAGACAGGGTCTCACTTTGTAGTTCAGCCTGGCCCTGAGCTCACTATGGTGGCCCAGGCAAGCCGCCGCGAACTCAGCAATCCTCCTGTCTCTGCCTCCCGAGTGCTGGGATTACAGGCGTGAGCCACCACGTCCGGCACTGTAGTATGCAGTGTTGATTGTTGGTGGGTGTGTTTCCACGCCCAGCATTATATGTGGTTACCAGGGATTGAACTCAGGTCCTTGCGCTTGCAAGGCAGGCGCCGGAACCACTGAGCTAACCCTCCGACCCCTAAAGTCATATATTTTGAGTCTAATTGGAAATTAAAGCTCAGTAGTCCATTTGTTTCATTGGGGGGAGCATATACAAAGCATTGGTTGTATTTAGAGATGGATAATTTAAAGTGCTTTTCCATTTGTGTAGCACTTTAAAATTTTTATGGCACCTGCATATCAAATATTTTATCTGAGCCTCAGAGCAGTCATCAGAGATGAGAAAATCACAGTGTTAAAATCATGGAGCCAGGGCCGGAGGGTTAGCTCAGTGGTTCTGGCGCCTGCCTCGCAAGCGTAAGGACCTGAGTTCGATCCCTGGTTCCCACATATAATGCTGGGTGTGGTGGCTCACGCCTGTAATCCCAGCACTCGGGAGGCAGAGACAGGAGGATTGCTGAGTTCGCGGCGGCTTGCCTGGGCACCATAGTGAGCTCAGGGCCAGCCTGAACTACAAAGCAAGACCCTGTCTCCAAAA